>PNEQ01002308.1:0-38388 GCA_003012365.1 Medauroidea extradentata | reverse complement strand
TGCCTATCTTCCCATACATATTCGGCCAGTCTTGATTTTAGAATAGACTTTTCCTGAGACAACATTGTACAACACGTAATCAGTTATCCGCATAGCAAGAGTAATTCAAAGATATTACTAAAAATTAAGTAAGTTACGTGATTTTCATTAAATCCAATGAAGTAAATTAAAGTTCAGTCTCTAAACTGAAAAAAAAAAAGAAACATTGGGACTGTGTCATTTATTTCAAATGAATGAAGTATACACAATACATTTTACTACTATGATCCTGCCTCAAACGCGTTTTGAACACTTCCTAAAAATGAGCAAATTATTTTCTATAACATGTTAGTTACAGACAATAGCAATAAAAAAATTTAAAATTTTATAGAAATAAATTACTGCAGTAAATAAATATCGTGTGAAGAGGGTACCCGAGTACCAGTGTATCGCACCTTCAATGTGGACTTACCATTGATACCCGAAGGCATCTTCTTATCTAAAAGGATGGCATGAAATGAGGCTCTAAAGTGGAGAAGTGACGGAATGAGAAGGGTGGAGGAAATAGGATATCACCGAGGAAACCCGCAGAACAGCAATATCGTTCGGCACAGTTCCAACTTGCGAAGATCCGAAGACCGCCCCCGCTAAGGATCGAACTTGGATCACCTTGGTAGGAGGCGAGTGTTCTAGCCACTCGGCCGCGACCTCAATTCTTCCAGCTTCATAAGTAGTACGAACCAAAATATATTTTGAATTATGTCATGTCGATAAAAATAAGTGATATCACATTTTCCCGGTACTATTGCGACTATTTTACATAACTGCATGATTAATGAACAATTGTACATGCTGTTTATAAACCACCTGTAAGATTCACTCTTCGGTTAAATATCCTGAAAGCTGTCTACTCGGAAAAGAATATCACCTTGTTGCTTCTTCCCCTTAAAAAATATAATTAACTTGATCATAACTTACTTCAAATATATCTTTATATTCATGATTGTCATTGCAGCTAGACTAGGTGTTTCGGCCAGTCTTTGTTTTATAACTATAAAATTTTAGATTTATATTAAAATAACGTATTCCAAATACGTATACTGAACAACTAAAACAAGTGATTTTTGTTTTGTATTAGTTATCACATCTAGTTTCAAATAATTGAATTTCAACATTTGCTTTTGAGTATTTTCTTAGCTTAATATTTATGTTGGTGAAAACACATAGGGCACATGTACAGTAAGAATTAATTAGTTTCTGCATTTGTCACGTATATCCTGCACAGGCATTTCCTATACAATTAAATTCTAAGCGATGGTTATTCCGAAAGTAAACGTGTAAACTGCAATGAAAAAAAATTTCACAGTTTGACATTTCAGAGCATTATACAATCTAATTTCGAAAAATTTTCGCAGTATATTTGTGTGTGTACAGTTTGTATGTAGCACATCCCTTGCAGTCATTCTTTCTCGCGAAGAATTAATAGTTAGAATATATTTTCAACCATTATAACCACGAATTTATGCATAGTTGACTTATTAGTACATGCATATTTCTTACACAAAACATTTTATATATTATGCAATATTCAGATTAATGTAAACATAACCATAGGCTCAAATACAATGATAAATGGAAATACACCTGAAATAAATTAAAGAAAATGCTTACATTGTATACTTGGCAAGCTCAGATTGTTGTCACTGTTTTGCATAACGAGTGAAGCAGCCACATCAGGGAGATAACAGTTATTTGCATAGCAAAACATTAATTTGTTAGAAAACACTGTATTGGTTTTTCCATTGTTTAAGAATTCAACATAATACTTGGTTCAATTTATTTAATTTTCAACGATCGTGCGTTTCGTAAGTGAATTCCAGAGAAGTTTAGAAAAAACTCCTGATGACCCCCAAAAGACCTAATACAACGCTATTACGTCTAGGGTATTAATAACATTTCTTCCTTACATTACTGCAGGTTTCTGACTTTGTACACAGGCTGCTACACACTTGAAATAAACAATTAAGTCGTCAATTACCGCAACGACAAACTATACAGCCAACGGTCGTAACCATTGTACGCTAAAGTATTCAAAACTAACCGTTGATGTTAAGTAATGTCCAAATATAATAATACGTGGATAATATTTATTTTTAAAAAAAGTTTTCAGACGTAACTTACTGCAATAGATTTTGACCACAAAACTCGTGCACGTGCCAGTGTTTTCGTATAGTACGTACGTTAGCAAGAACCTTCTCGGCCGTGCCCATAAGTTTACTTCTGAATTTGTGACAAACTTGAAGATTAATTTACCTGTGACGATTATATTTATTATTCCTTAGCAATATAGTTGAATATTATCACTTTTTCTGATTGAGTAGTATTATTAGGTATGTTTAAAATGTTTAATTTCCTCAAAATATTTATAAAGCTGGTCACGATATTTTAATATTCTTTGCTTTCAACATTTTTATTCTATATTTTAAGAAATATATCCGCTAGAATAAAACTGATAAGCATTATCATACATGCCAGGCACTGGAGTAATTAATGTCGTTAGTTTTCCTGCTCGAATAAATTTTTCGTGCATGCAAACTTACAGGCATATACTTTTTTTACTATACACCATTCAAGGAGTACCGGATTCCGTCACCAGATGTCAGAATATTTGCTTTGCATCTCGAATTATCGAAGTGGCAAGTTTTTGTCGAGAATGGTTCCAGCACTGCTTCCTAGATGTCACTACATACGTTGGCAGTTTGTAATGGAAATGTATAGTTCTACAGCAGTCGGATACTTAAAACTTAAGGCGTTAACATTTTAGGCTGTATGACTTTAGGCTGAATAAATTTAGGCTGAACAATTTTAGGCTGTAAAACTTTAGGCTGAACGACTTTAGGCTGAGTGACTTTAGGCTCAATAATTTTAGGCTGAACGACTTTAGGCTGTGTGACTTTAGGCTGAGTGACTGTAGGCTGAAAAATTTTAGGCTGAATGACTTTAGGCTGAATAATTTTAGGCTGAATAAGGTCGAAGAGAGGGTTTTAGGCTGAACAATTTTAGGTTGTGTGACGGTTGCCCGATGTGACGAGTGCGATATTTGCGGCACTAGTTTGTATGTCTTTTTTTTGTTTACCACGTGTCTTTGTTTACCATCACATCAGTTGAGGTTGTGTGTTTATCTGCTCTGGATAGCTCAGTGGTTAATATGTTGAGGCATAAACTTTCATTATGATTTCATTTAGTAAAACTCATGTAATATGGCAACTGTTGGTTTATTTTCATAACTACGTTTTACATTTGCACTTTGTGAAGTTTTTACAAATGGTGGTTCGGTGCCAAACACAAGTAAAGCAATTATGATCACAGTCAGATGTCTGGCGCTACCATGTCCAAATTTGATTAAAAAAAACAAACATTAAACTGTTGCCTGAAACTTTAGTATTTGCCACCTTAATAGCATAAACCCCATAACTGCTGCCACTTTAATACAAAATTGTAGTTAAAAAAAATAGTCTGGTTATGGCACAAAGACCATATCTTCTGCCACCTTAATACAAAATTGTAGTTTGAAAACAATCTCTAGTGGCACTCAAGTTCCCTACTGCCTCTCCAGGGCCAGCCCTGCTGCGCCCTTGTGACCTGCACTTGTCTCCTGCACTTGTCGCTCCTCCTCCACTATCTCTACACGACTGATCTCGTACTCAACACCAAATCAACACTCTCTCCTTCTCTCATCCTGCGCTCGCGCGTGACCACCATGCGTGCCGCCAGACCATCACGCGCGCCGCCAGACCACCACGCGCGCCGCCAGACAACTCATCATGGACTGACTACGGCAACATACACCTTGGCGGAGCGATACAATAGAATCCAACATTTACCCAAAACAACCAAATTACACAAAATCAGTATTCAACAAAGTGTTTCAAAATTTGAATTTATAGTTCGTACATCATAATACTAAAGAATATTAACACAAATACGGTAATTGGGGATAAAAGGTGTGTAACAGTGGAATTACTTTCGCTGCGCAATACCCTAAGCAACCCCCTGCGATGGCTCACCAACGTGTGTCAACAACCTACATCATGAAGAAATTCCATGAAGTAAGCGATCAACCACATCGTCGGTGCCAGAAATCCTACAGCCTGGAGAAGCTTGCAACACACAAAATTATTCACTTTACCAGGAAAATTTGCTAACTATTAAAAATTGCCAAAACTTGAAAATAAGGAAAAATACAAGAAAAGGTTATATCAACATTATTAATTACAATTTTAGTGTGGTCAATTTGAAACCAAACCAGCCAGAAAAATAAACTAATGACTGTACTTTAAAATGTCCTACTGTATTTTATATTTAATTTTGAAAGATGAATTTAAATTAGTACTCGTGCCCCAATTATTAAGTAATTGACTCCTGTGGTATCATACCAAACACCTGATGAACCAATACTCAATAAGGCAGACACCCTGTTATTAGAGACTAAAATTTTATTAAGAAAAAAAAAAATAGTTTATTTAAATTTAAATAAGGTGGGGAAGTGGCTGAACACTTCAAAATGAGCATGTACCACATCATATTGCTGCGAGTGAGAGACATGTGATCACGACTGAAGCTTTAAAAATTTCTGCATCGGAGCACCACGTGTGCGTGGGATAGATGCGACCACGTCTGAAGATTGATATTTGCAGCCCCGTAGCACCACGAGTGCGAGATGTTGCGACATGACTGCGCGAGATATCGACGTTATTTGCTACCGGCCTATCGTTCTAGCGAACTATATCATTGGAGTTCACTCATAAATAAATAATTTAACCTTGTTTTTCGTGTATGGCAGGTTGGTGCATTTGAAAATTCTCGTAACAGTGAATGTCTCGTTTTAGGCCATACTTGTTACGGCGGTGTTTACCTTTTTTTTCCCGTTATTTTTGGTGCTGTGTTGTTAGTAGGTCTTCTGGCAATTAACAGCGCCGTAGGTGGCTACAGTGTTAAGTGAAAAGATGCTAGTTTTTAACTGCGCACTTTGTTGATTGTTTAGAGAACAGTGGATTGTGGGACAGATTGTTGCAAGTAGAGTTCAGTAAAAGTGGTACAGTAATTTTCATTTCAGTATCCTTGTAGTAAACAAAATTGTCTTTGTTTGTGAACACTTATTGTATGTGTACTATACAACATAGATTGTGCGTGGTTTGGTGTTTTTGCTGTAGGACCTAATTTGCACAATCATCAGACACTGTGAACTAGTGGATTTTTTTTGGTTAAATTGAACTTTTATAGACATGTGCTTCACCTGTATTAGTTTTGAATTCTGCAGATATTATTTATTGCTTTCTTGTTGTGTATTGATGATATGTTGACCTTACGGTAAACTTTTAGGTACTGTAACTAATGGCCAGTTTCACTAACCTGGGTTAACAGCTTTAATGGACATCAAACTGCTTGACCATTGTGGGAGCTTAAATTTGGTTTCACAGCAGTCACTTTCCCTGATGGCCGTCAAATTGACCATCAAACTCGATCCATTTTTCGGCTTTCTATTGTTCGAAGCTTAGGATTGAGGCTCACCTTGCCTCACTGCGCACACCGTCTCCTCTCTCGCTTGAGTTCAAACTAATCCAGTCCTTGCACCTCAAATGCTCAAGCATTGCTATAAGTGCGCTACAATACTAGTACCGAGCTGTGTACTCCCAGACTCAAACTTAGGAATCACCATCTAATCCTGTTCTGCAACCACTTTTGTGTAAGATTTTTATCGGGCGACTCCTCCATTTCAGCAAATAATATTTATGCACATATTTGTTGTCTCAGTAATTAGTATTGATTTGCATTTTAAGTTCAGTCATTTGTTTAGATCTTAATTTTTACAATTTTCAGTTTTATAGAGTATTTTTCTATTTTTTGAACTTATCTTGAAAGCATGTTGTGACCCCTCTCGAAACAGCCCGCAACCCCTTTAAGAGTCGTGACCCCCAGTTTGGGAACCACTGGTCTAAGAGTCGTTCAGAGGTCTTATTCACTGTTTCTGCTTGTTTACACATTACTATGCTTAAGCCCCAAGTTAAGTGCCAATCTACAGATGGTCCATTCACTTTTGGTTATCCCCTCTGTCAGGGATCTGCAATTTGTTCCTAGTGCACGTATGCAATGTGTTCGTCAGTCTCTCATTAGATGTCACCTGTGATACTCTATCGAGCCCCTGTCTTTAATTTGCTATTGTTTGTCATGTAACATATGTCTTTATATCTAAGTATGGTATGGTGACCTTGCCGATTTTGAGTTCCAATAAATATACTTGGAAGTACTATCTCGGACTCAGTCCGCCCAGGAATGAAAGAGAAAGACTTTGTTAACATTCGTAAGTCACATGTGATTAGTTTCTGCGAATTGTTGTCTTCAAGATGTAAATCGCAAGTATCGTAGCACTAGGTTTTATAAAACTTGTCTACGTTTGCAGGGCGTCTCGAATACGCAGCTCACGTATCGAGATGTGGCTTGCAACCGCTGGGCTGGTGGTCCCTTCTATTGTTTTCTGCTGACCCTGAGGCCACAGCAAATTAGAGAAATCTTATCAGCCGTTTGTGTACAAGCACTCATTCACGCATGCTCTCTTAGATGATTTTGAAAGAATAGTTTTTTTCTCATAATCAAATTCTAATATGCACTAAGATTAATTATGTATTTTAGGAGTTTGTACTTCTGCATATTTGAGAACAACGCTGCTACTGCCTCACTTCGGATATATTGTAATCCTGCGTAGTTAGAACTAACGTGTTTTTTTTTTAATTGGCAGAATGTTGGGGTCCGTCCTTTAAGTTTAGTGCCCAACCAGTGTTTTCTTTTCTTAGTATTCAAATGTTGGTATGTTTGCTGGCATTGGGCATTGGCAAAGGTGTTGTTAGTATGGCTTGTGAAAATATGTTCTGATATAATCGCACATCTAATTGACTATCAAAGGAAGTCTTGTGTTTAAATTACCATACACTTTTGTCCTCAATTTCTTAAAATAATTTGAATCGTGAATTTGTTTAGTTCTACATGTTTGACCTTTTTTTATTTGTGTAATCTGTGCATTCAGTGTTAGAATTATATGTAGTTTAGTTGCCAATACGAACTATAGAAAGATTAACAATTGTTAAGAGACCAGTGGTAAAATGGATTCATATTCATGTTCGAGATTAAGTAAATTATATTCTGTAAACACGTAACAGCATCCAGTCCAGTCTTAAATTTTTTTTACTTTTAAGATACCAGTAACTATTCAGAACCTAGCTGAATTTTTTGTGGTAATTTATTAGATTATTCTCTAATATGCAGGTATGAAGAGTATCACAGCCCTCGAACTGACCTATTCATCACACTGCTGCGAACGTTTCTCCTAGAGGTCGTTATTGTTGGTGTGCTCGTAGTGTTTTGGCTGCAGCACGCTAATGAGAAGGTTAGTTCTTTATTATTTTTTTATATGGCAATTTTTCGTAGAACATAAGCGTTTTCAAAATCAGAGTACTCCTTCAGTTAGTACTCTATAATTCGTAGTCCTTTATTTTTGACTTCTCTTTAAGGCACCCACCTTTTGGCAGTGTGTTTATGTGAATGAGACACGTTGACATACCCCAGTGTGACCACTGTTATCCTTTAGTATGCTCGTCTCCCTAAAATACAGTATGTTAATCAGGACCTGTGTTGCCGTTTCTTACCACGTGATAAACTTAACCTCAAAACCTTGCCAGTACTCATGTGTTCAGATATCCAGTGTATGTATATATCATCTTATGCCTAAATACCGTAATTACGCGCATAATTTTCGCCATCGCATAATTTGCGCACCCTAACTTTTTGCCATCATTTAATGAATTTAAAAAAAAATCCGCATAATTTGCGCGGCAGGTTTTTCGCACGACGGGAGACGAAATGTGTGCGGCACGCGCTCAGTGTAATTCAGTTCCGCTGCCTTCTCGTCAAAACTTGTGCGCTCTCAAGCTAGACGTGCCTGGCAAGCTGACGAGGTAGTCACTGCAGTCTGCACCACTTGCTGCTTCTCCTCTCCCGCCCCTACATTTTATCTGTTGTCTCCATCTCAAGCGTCATAGAGGAAGTAAAATATACAAGAGTGGACACGGCCATGTTAACCAACAAGCCACTAAAAAAGGGGCATCATTCACCGGCAACTTCGGAAACAAAAACTTTTTGTTTACAGGTTGGCAACAAAAATACGTTATCTAACCTCTTATTCAAATTTTTGGGGAAAGTATAATATTTGTACGCCTGTTCTGGGCGTGAATGAACAGAATCACAATCGTAGAACAGGGGTACCTCTTGATCTTCCCCATTAGTATAAAGTTTAATTAGAATTATCCCACAAACACGCAAACTATTTACGATTCGTAGCAATCACGAGCAGTCACGAGGTCGCGAGTATCATGGTAGACAACTTAACCGAAAAGTTATTGTAATTGAAAATGTGTATTACTATAAATAAAAAAATCTAATATATACGTAATTATTGCTTGACACTCTAGTATCATAAACCACCACTTGTCTTTATATTACACATAATGTTTACTTTGTAATGTTGTCGGTGCATGATGTCCTTCAAATTAGTGGCCCTAGCCGCCCTATTCTGTGTCCACACCCTGTCAAGCGTTGTCCCTTGGTAAGCTACAGAATGAAAGGTCACATTGCAGATGTACTGGTGAGTCACTGCGCTGTTGCCAGCTCACTGCGCAGTACACAGGTGCCAGTTCTATGAGATGTGCTGCACTACAGCTTGACTGACCGTCAAGCGGCGCCGGCGAGTGGAATTTTAACGTGGTTTACGCAATGTTAATGGCAAATTAAACCCTAAAGAAATTACCGTATTCACCCAGGTAACACCCGCCCCCGTGTAAGACCCGCACCACACCATTTCAACATGCTCTCAAGGAAATTTTTTTTTTTTACAATATTTAGTTCCAATTTAATTGCAGTTTGCATAAAACTGTAATTAAATAAAATGAAACATGAATTAAATGAAAGATGTAGACGTCTTATTATTTTATTAAGAATAAAATAATGCCCCAGACGTAAATATTGCTCAGCTCCGACGATCTGTCACTGTTAGTTTACTGTAAATAACAATCAAACAATGGCGAGTAGGCGGCGATCTGTACTCTGTAGACAGCAGTCTGTAACTATATAAAGAGCGCGCTGAGGACTACTGAGTTTTTTTCCCCACAACATTTAGTGCCAATTCAATTTCCCTTTGAATATATACGTAATTATATTAAATTAAATATTAATTGAATTAAAGATGTAGAGCCTCACGTATCAAAATTATGGTGAGCAGCAAGATGAATGCTCCGCGGCGCGGCATCGTATTCGTATACTGCACTCTGTCGGTTGCAGTCTGTAACTAAACAGCTCGCTGTACAGTGGCTCATTCTGGCGGAACAACGAAACACTACTATTCGATGTAGTTGTCCGCGCTTGCACACGCCGCGCTGTGAGTGCTTAGATCCTCAGTCCTCACTCAACAGTCCGGCCGAGTCTGAAGAAGAAGGATCTAGGCGCACGCTCGCCATTATCATTGTTCGCCCGGTTAAAACGTAAAATCCAAACGTTTATAGAATCAAACTTTACATCAGGCATAAAAGAATAATAAGCGTAATTTTACCAAATACAATAACAAATAGAGAAATGTAATAGAGGAGTAGTGTTGTTGTAATAAATCCTTTCAGGAGTTTGCAAAATATGAAAAACCCAACTTTTTAGGAATTTTCCGTATATGACCCGCACCCCGACTTTTCGATAAGGATTTTGCGAAAAAAGTTGCGGGTGGTACGTGGGTAAATATGATAATTGGACAAAATGCAAGTAAATACCGGGATGTTTCAGTTATTTCCCGATCATAAAATCACTCGTAAAATTTTTTTTTAAATTCGCGCATATTTTGCACACCCCGATTTTTCAGTTAAAATTTTTGGATAAAAATTGCGCAAATTATGCGAGTAAATACTGTATTATTTTCCTCAGCAGGAATTCCTTCTATTGTGTGTTCCATAGTCTGTTGTTGAGCTGAACAGTCACAGGTTGGGGAGTTTGAAAGTCTCCATTTATACATGTAAGCCTTGCACCTGGTGTGACTTGTTCTCAAGGAATTAATTCTAGTCCATATATCTCTTAAGATTGAACCCTTGCAACACTTTAACACAGGGCTGCCACCAAGTTCATTTTCAAAATCCTGTATTATTTCCAACTTACGTTTACGTACTTTTCAAAGTATTTTAGAAGATTCTTGCTGTAAAATTTCGGTAGTGAAATTAATATGTATCGTAAAATATTTATTATAATACTGTGAAAAATTGAGATGTTATACATGAACCCATCTACTGTTAGTGTTTTACAGCCTGAACTATTTCCTAACCAGTTTTGGTGAAATAGCAGTAAAACCTTCCACCCTTTTTCCTGTTTGGAAAAATTTATAAAACAAGTTTAGAGAAACTTTGAACATGTTCAACTTGCTACTTATTGTTAAAAAATTAGTATATCTGTGTGAGTTTATCTTTGGCCTCGAATGTGACGTAGTTTGCTCGCATCATGGCGCCGCATTTAAACATGTTTTTGACCAAATTTTTGTTCCAAAATGTTTGAGGTGTTTGTAAAAAAATTTCCTTTAAGATTTATTTTGGTGTAAAATAATTCATAATTGTTTCCAGTATTTACTTGTCTATAGCATGACTTTTTATTTAAAACTAATGGAAATATTCCTAGGTGCACAGTGAAAATTAAAAATATTAAGTAATCTCGTTAATTCATTTAAGTGTGTTGTTAATTATTGTGTAATTGTTGATAAAGGCATGTGTTGGAAATATTCGCGAATGTCTGATATTATCTGTCTGTCAGTTTTAACCTTTAAATATCCATTAAAACAGATAAAATACGTTAAAATGGCAGGCCTGAGAGATATTTATTCTTTACCATCATTTTGTATTTTTCTATAATTTTCAACTTAACATACATTAATGTGTTTGGTACTTCATTTATACGTAGTGTAAATGAGACTGTCTAGTTACCAATGACAAGAAGTATTGTAAACATACATGCTAACAGGTATGTGTACATTCTAAACAAGAAATGGTAAATTCAGTTGTTATGAATATTAATATGACAGTTGCAACTCTGTTTCAGGCCTCGAGACTTATTTGTACTGATTTACTCTCAGCTTTACTGCTAGCCTACATTTTGTCTAGTATCATAGCACGTATTTGCTGTGGATGCTTTATTGTCTGAAATGTTTTCCCTTAGGTTGACTGTGAGAGTCATGTTAAAACAAAGTGTCTATACTATGAATTTAGTTTGTATTATTTATACATGTGTACCTGCATTGGAACCCTGCAACAATGTAACAAGAAGGCTGCTGAGAGTGTAGTTGTGTTGTCAGCAAGCCAGTTGGGAGGGTTACTGGGTTCTCGGCGAGTGCATCCAGCGCAGTATAGTCGCTTGCTGATGGTGTTGTGTTGTTGTACAGGCCAACTGTTGGGAAACTTCTCTGGGCCAAGAGGTATATAGGCTCATCCTAGTTGACTTCTTCATTTCTACCATTGGAACCTTCCTCGCAGAATTCTCTCGGGCCATCTTCCACAGGTATGTGCCACCAGTCATCACTGGTTTCTTCTGCCATTAAGTGCAGTGGTGTAGTGTAAAACACTCTAGCCATCTTAATGTTTAGTTAAAGTTTTTCCAAAACCCTCTTGAGGAAAATACTGAAATATACCTTGCACAGGCCATGGTCTTTGATCTGTTGCTGACTAAATTCTCTGAGTTACTGATTCAGTTCTAATGACCTTGCTGTCGACAAGTTGTGAGGTCGTATTACACGTACCTACCAGCTTTGTTCTTTCGTTCCTGGTGTTAATTCAGTTGAACTCCTTTTTTATATTCTCAGTTTCTACACTTTCCCTCATTTTACATCTACTTTATCTGGTCCCATTTCCTGTTTTTACGTTAGAAATTTATCTATTTAACACTTCCTTGCATTTTACAACAGTTTTTCCAAGTCCCTTGACGAGTGTAAAAAAGGGGTTCCACTTATTGTATGTTGTGACTAGTGATGGGACATTCGGTTCCTTGAAACCAGTAGTTCTTTAAAAAACGGAACCGTGACAGACGTGATTGTTACCTTGGCTCTCCGTGTCAGTCAGGTCTAACCTTGTCTACCAGGTAGTACGAAATGTTGTATTAAAATAGTTTATTCTGGCTGTAGATGTTGTCAAAATCGACCTTGGTATTTTCATTGGATTTAGCTGCAACACTCAGCACAACATTAATAAATCGTCCAATTATTCCCAGTTTAACTTATGAAAATTTACTTTTTACTCAGAAAATAATTCTCCTGCAATCATTACTAAAATGGCAACATTTACGAATTCTTGCAAACATATTAATATTTTAATTTCCATGTCTGTATCGTCCTTATTACGCTTTGCAATGAGTAGGCCTAGCATTTTTTGTGACAAAATATAAATACGGCTGTCAAGTAAACAAACTGTTGGTGGCCTCAATGTTACCTGTACAGCAAGAAATTTCGAAAATGATGAATTGTAAAGTTTTGCAAGATACGTGTTAATAATACATTCATTCTTTTCTGCAAGCGTTTAGTTATATTACACTGGAAAATGTTTCAGTATTTATTTATAATTTAATAACACGTAATATTAAATTAATTAAATTGGCTCGAGGCTTGGACATACATAGGAATTTATTTTCATATTGGCGACAGTGTTATAGGTCACTTTTTTTTTTTTTCTTCCTTCTTCTTCTGTTCACACCAAACGTGTCTGCAGTTCTTGAGCACGAAATAAATTTGACTCCGTGATAAATTTTAAACATGACCGATGTGTGGCAAAATTTCAAGGTTGACAGTAACTATGTCAAATATGTACTTTGTAATCATTGTGGTGCACAAATTTCACGAGGTGTGTCGAAGAACATTTATAACCTAAGAAAACATCAAAACACACAACACAAACACCTCATCATGAAAAAAGTTTGTTTACCACCAACTTCACTACATCAGCCATCTGAAGAAATAGCAGGTGACGCTAGTGAAAATCAAGAATTTTCACATCCATCTTCATCAAGCTCAAGGATTACTGACATTGCATGCAGCAGTTAATCTTCCACTTGCCAGTCAAGTAAGTCAACTAAAAACTCAACTGTACCACAAATGTATTAACAACGTACTCTGAGGAAATTCATTGATTGTAAAAGCAAATTTAGACCTGGTGATCCTCGTAATGTGCAAATTATTCGTCTGATTGCTGAACTAATGTGCTAAGACATACAACCATTTAGCATCATCGAAGACAAAGGTTTCTATAAGCTTGTCAATCATCTGGAGCCACGCTACACGATCCCATCACGGAAACATTCCTCTAATAAGGTCATTCCTGAACTGTATGCAGAAGTGCTGGGAAAAGTCGAGACAGAGCTACAAAAAAGTGAATTTGTGCCTCTCACAACGACATATGGACATCCACTTCTAGTAATGATTATTTAAGTTTAACTGTTCATTACTTAGATGAACAGTTTGCACAGAAACATGTCTGCATTGAGGTGGTTCCTTTCCCCCCCTTCCAGTGATCAGCCACACAGCTGCAAATCTTTGAGACTTTATAACATTGACACTTCGGGAATGGGGCTTGGACAATAAAGTTGTGTCAATCATTCACGACAATGGACGAAACATTGTTGCAGTGTTGGAAATGTCAAAGTTCATGCATGTTCCATATTTGGCCCATACATTCCAACTGATAGTTAAAGATGGGTTCTTGAACAATAGGAACATTTCAGTTTTGGTTGCAACATGTAGAAAACTAGTGGGTCACTTTATACACTCTGCTCTTGCATGAAAAGTCCTAAAAAGAAGTCGAAATTTGACGAATATGCAGACGCATCGCCTCGTGAAGAATGAACCTACAAGGTGGAACTCCACCTTGCCTATGTTGAAACATTTACACGAGCAGAGATCAGCAATTGTGCTAGCTGGTGGAGAGCTCAAGCTGCCTGTTGAGCTTTCACAAACACAATGGACAATGATATAGAACTGTATACAGCTCCTAAAGTCTTTGATTCTGCTACATCTTTGGTGGGAGAGTAAGGCTCTCATCACTCTGGTGTTGTAACAGGCATCAAAAGAGAGTTTTTGGAATGCTGCATGTGCAGCAACTGGTGATGACCACGGGAAGATGGAATCTCTATTTGAGTGAACTTCTGAAGCAGTGATCTAAAGTTCAGCATGTTTTTCAACTGAATGGTACATACGTAGGTGTTGCTTATTTAGTTGCTTCAAAATGTTACCAGTTGCGTGAATATTGTAATAAGACATATAATGTGATTTAGATGTTATTGATAATGCTCATGTGGCATTATTCTGTAATTGTAAAACTATGAAATACTTTTTTACTTAAAATGTATACCTTTCAAATAAGCTAAGCCACAGCAGACTGAAATAAACCTTTGAAATACATGCAAATCACCTACAGCTGTACCACATGTTTGATTACTTACACTAGGACTTTTCAGACACCGGTTTAAAGATGCTGTGAATAAACTACAAATTAAATTTCGTAGACTACATTCATACCTATTTAGTGGTCTTCGTCAATTAACAATTCAGGTACACAAAATTACTTTTGTATGTACATATATGCACTCTCACACATTCACTCTCACACATTTACTATCACACTCACTCTCACACTCACTCTCACACTCACTCTCTCTCTCTTTCTCTCTCTCTTTCTCTCTCTCTTTCTCTCTCTCTTTCTCTCTCTCTTTCTCTCTATGTAACCAAAATTCAAACCACTAGCAGGCTGTTGATAGGTCTAAACCAACCTCTTGTGCCCCGTTCCCAGGCACAAATAAACCAGACCACTGTCTATCAGACCTATGTCTGAAAACCTGGTCTAATCGGGCTAATCCCGGGGTGTGCATAGGCACAACAATTCCAAGGGGAAACACAAAAGACACTGACAAACACACACATTAAATGCAAGTGGAAATGACAACATCTACTAGAAACAAACTTAATCGTGGGATGTTTTCGACATGTGTATTTAACTCAATGTCCACTGATGGCATACAAATTACACAAATCACAATAGAAACACTAGCAAAACGGCCTTAAAGCCCTTAACAAACATATGAGGGCTCGTAAGCCTTAACCAAAAACACTTGAAGGAGTACACTACGGATTAAATAAATAAATCAATGCCTCGACTCTCATTTCTCGCCCATCGCATCAACGTCAGCTCGGCCAATTAGAAAGATAGGAAGGTGAAGAAGTAAGCAAAAACTAAACATGCACGGAAATATAAACACAAAACCAACAAAGGGTAGACACGCTAATTACCTAACCGTAACACGGAAGAACGACACTAAAATAAACACTTACCAAACAAAACGATCGGGCGGGCATTAAGGTGATGGCGAGAGAGGCACAACCTACTCCTCGAAGCGCTGGGGAAAAAGTGACGAGCACAGGTCGGCGAGGCGCTAAGGCAGGAGCGGAGAGGAAGGAAGGGAAGGCCGGCCAAAGGTGGGGACGCGAAGACATCCGAAGACACCCGAGCTCCGACGAAGCGGCGAGGCATGCGCACTACACAGTTCAGACGTCACAGTACAACACCGTTAGCTGACGTAACAGCCTTGGCGGAGAATTCTGACAATTTAAGGGCACACAATAGCAGAAACTGGAGATTAGTCTATAATGCTTCAAAGTCGGTGCTGTCCCAGCACACTCTAACAACCATATTTTCCTTTTTCCTTTTCTTCATTGCAGTGACAATACTTTAACTGATTTGCTTATGATTCACAGTAAATAAATTAATTAAAAAATAAAATGTTGCACGTAGCCTCAACAAAATACACACGTCCTTCTCTTCTTACTCATGTTACTTTTAGAATTCAGGAAACATACCTTCAGACAGTACAAGATCATTTTGATGACACAACAAACAATAAGCGCACACGACTAGAACGTACAGGTAAAACCACAAAACTGCAGGACACGTACCGTCACATCCTGCTGCCATTGTTTACGTGATAACACTGCCCACTGCGTCGTAGAATCTTAACGAAGCACCACTCCACTAACTCTGCCGCTGTCTGGAACTGCCTGTAATCAGCCGCTGAACTCGGAAACCCTGAAGCTCTGGTGGCACAGCAGCTGTTCTGCTGCCATGCTACATTGCTGTGCTGATGTTTCGCTGCTCATTTTCTCACGTTATTCGTCCCTGAAGTACTGGAATTCCTTCAGAATACCGGGTCCATTATGAGTCGGAAATACTGTAATTCCTTCTCGTGAGCGGAAATACCAAAAATAAATGTAGTGGGTTACTTTTCTTCCATTATGAGTCCAAATATTTCATGACGCCAATAATATGTGACTTGTCCAAAGTCATGAAAAATGTGACGCGTTGCCAACTACTTAGGCGACTGTCACCTCAGTGAAAAAATTAAATTCCTCAACACAGATGGTAAGGTTTTGGGTATTAAACCTGCTTCCATGGAATTAAAGTTTGTAATCTAGAAAAATAAATTTAATAAATTTGACTGGAAAGTTACATTTCTGTTAGCTGTTAGAAATGAAGGAACAAACACGTCCTTGACAAACCAAAATGCATAAATTCATAATGCTGAAGTCATATTTTGAAGTATCTCTCCCTAGAAAGAACCAGTTCAATTTTGCAAAGATGTTTTCAAGTCTGCATTATGCCAGAAACTTATCAAGCCAAGATTACGAACACTGAAACATAGCGTGTTGTCAGGCACAAACAAAATATAAAAATAAAATTAATAAATAAAATACTACTCAGTTGGTTAGTCCCCAAAATTCTGGCACATCCGAACACGTGTCTCACTATAGGCATGCCACAAGAATTGCACCTGCTTGAGCAACCAAGGTGCAATCACATCAGTCACGCTTGAGCCACCACAGCGCAAATCGCGTCCACCGTCCTCAGACAACCACAACACACATAATGGCGGACCATGCCAAGCCGAGCTAGCTCTCTCCATGCAGCACCCCTAGCGGCCACCCAATACACTAAGGCAACTGAAAGCTGCCCAAAACTAAGAATATTTCTAATGAAGAAATACAAACTTTATACTATAATCGTTAACTATGTCTTCTATAAAAATACTGTTT
The DNA here is from genome assembly GCA_003012365.1 of Medauroidea extradentata. Classification (NCBI taxonomy): domain Eukaryota; kingdom Metazoa; phylum Arthropoda; class Insecta; order Phasmatodea; family Phasmatidae; genus Medauroidea; species Medauroidea extradentata. The sequence continues at coordinate 21,218 of PNEQ01002308.1, read as the reverse complement.
TCCAAAAATTCTTACTTTAAATTACAAAACGTAGTTCAATATTTTTAACGGCATGTCTTTTGACTGGCCCATGTAAAATATATCACTGTTTCTGTTACATACTCCACCTGCAGACCTGCACATGCGTTCCAGTGAAAGTAAAAGCAATAAAAACAGTCACAGTCTAAATTTAGCTCTTCCAGGAGCTGGGTTATCTCAACTGGTCTCTACTTTGAAGATGGTCAACAATACACCCAACCTGAATTCAAATATAATTACTATCAACATCAAATTAAACTGCTGCAAATACTGAGATTCAAACAAAATTAAAAGATGCAATGTAAAATAAGCCAATGTAAACTGAATTAAATATCAAATGGAGTAGTTATAACCAACACAGGCAACGGCAGACATAACCCAAGTTTCTTAATGATTGGGAAACATGTTTCATCTACTTACCCAACAGATTTGAGTTAAGTTTATTTTTCAGTATACATAATTAATCAAATTTGTTGGCTTTTACACAGATATGAAAAACAATGCGAGTGGTTATACAAAACTTCAAATGATGCGGGAATGGCAACAAAAGGCAGATAATACATTATTACATATTTACTACAAATGCGAAGACAAGAAATAAAACATGTGAACCATAAACCAATGCACGAAACCCTGAAAAACTGCAGCTCACCAAATTAGGCCAGGCTAGCATCTTAAAACAGGACATTCAGTAACAAAAAATCTTAAGAGACAAAAGTTAGGTTAGAAACACTAGACAGGAAAGGCATGCACATTCCTGGTATCCCTTGTAACTGAACTTACCACACAAGTAACTGAAGAATGCTCAACAACCATCCTTTGGGCATAAAACCATTCAGAGGCAGCCATTAACTCAAGAGTCCCTTTCTTCTTAACCCATGTAAACACAGACTCAGTGAAAGTTAATTAACTATGTTCTACACAGTAATTAATTTTTTTGCAAAGACATCTCGGATATGTGCTAGCAACATTGACCAGTAACAAAACATCACAATGACAAAAGTCTGTCAGTGAGATTAAAAAGAACAAAAAATGAACGCACAGACGTCTTCCCTCGTTAGCTCATCCACAACAACTCCAATCGTGCCATGTAAACATTCCTGTAAATGACGACCTTACATGGTTTTCATAATTGGAAATTGTTTGCTCACCTTTAACAACACTCCCTACTTAACAAAATACAGAAAGGCACTATTGAAGACATTTAAACATTGCATACATTATTCCCTGTTATCTCCAGTTATTTCTGTCTCTGAACTAGACACTATATTAGTTTTATTGCTGATGTTAGGGTCGTTACTTGCTGCAGAGTCATGGCCACAGTGTTCTGGCATCCTGTTGAAAATGCTGTACTATTTACATAACCCAAAACAAATACACATACTGGGATGAGCATTCAGTTTGCACTTAAAAAAAAGAAAACTTTTACATTTCATGCAATTTTATATTCTATTGCACCAACACAAATCGAATTCAGTGTGAAATAAGTGTATTGGTAAAAAACACATACAGTAATTGCAGCTATGTGTCTGAAATAAGGCGATCCCCAGATTTTGGAAAGTAAAATCTGGCGTAAAACATATGTTGTCTTATATAGACCCCCGATTTTACGAACCCTGGATTTAACGAAGGTAGCGATTCTACGAATACAATCTCAGGAACCCTCAAAAAATAACAAAATTATATGACAGAAAAAAATTGTAAGGAATTACATTGACAATGAATAAAACATACTGTATCTAATTCACGGCATTAAAATATGAATTGTAGAGTCGCAGTTATTACTTGGTAAGTCACAATATTAAAAATAAAACAAAAATAGCGAAAATCCGTTAAAAAATGTGGCAGTGACAGTTTGAAAACCGCGCGATGGCGCCGCCGCCTGTGTTAAGTCGGCCGGCCTGTCTCCAACTACGACGTATTAGGATCTATATTGAAGTCGTACTATAGACGCAAAGTTCCAGCGCATGCGCATATGCTCTTTTAACTATAGTACAGCCTCCTTCTAGGCTGTTTCACGAAGTCTTATATATCTCTCTCGCCTTGCGCCAAATGAGTTTACTTTTTTACACGAACCCTATAAATAATAGCGTGATATATTTCTTTATTGTGTTAACACCATGCGTACTTAAAACAATTAACTTGGTGCATAATTTGCTTAAACAATGCATTACTGTGTGTCGTAAAACGTGGGTTTCACAAGTGAGCATGATAATAGCGCTATCTATTTTCCAAGTGTAGAAACATTTGTCTCCGGGTATGTCGAACTTGGAAAATAAATAGATGTTCGTGTATTACGTAATCCCGGAACTCCTAATTTATTTTTACCACATATACTGACTGTGAAAGTGTCACTTATACATGTAAGTCTCGACGATTTTAGGTAAGAACGTCACAAAATGGCATTTTTGGAACAACGTCGGTATATGCTACGGTGCCGCTGTCTATCTGCTATCTTGTGAACGTTCGTACAGTTGCGCTATCTGTCCGCTCTGCACGCTACTAGTATCTACGTTCTCGTACAATTCATCAACAACGTCGAGGGAATGTTTTTACGTTAAGTTATATAAAACTGCGCAATGAATAAATACTACGTCCGCTTATTCCTTCTTTCTTTGGTGAATAATTTGCAAGGGCATTTTACTAGTAAGGAATGCCTACTTTTTTTTTCCATTAAACGCTATGCAAATCGGGCTATTCGCTCGTGAGAAGGCACTCGACAGCTCGGTTTTCTCTTTTTTTTTAGGACAAAGGTCGATCATATCTATTCTTTAGCGGTGTTATTTTGATCGTAAGACGTCTGCCTATTGATATAAATTTATATTTCAACTATCACTTGCATTATTTTTCCGTTAAATGCTACGGAAGTCGGTCTATTCGCTCGAGAGAAGACACTCGGAATCTCGATTTTTCTCATTTTTTTAGGAAAAGTATTGGTCATATGTATTGTTTAGCGATGTTCTTTTGATCATAAGACGTCTGACTATTGATATAAATTTATATTTAAACTATCACTTGCGTTATTTTTCCGTTAAATGCTACGGGAGTCGGGCTATTCGCTCGAGAGAAGACACTCAGAATCTCGATTTTCTCATTTTTTTGGGGACAAGGGTCGGTCATATCTACCGCTCAACAGTGTGACGTCTGGCTACTGATATCAATTTATGTTTACATTATTACGTTAATTAATTTCCCGCAAATCCCTACGGAAGTCGGAGTCTAGAGACACTTTGCAGAAAAAATGCAATTTTAAACTTTTCTTTTAAGGGGTAAGGGGGGGGGGGATAGGCCGCTATCGAATTTACGACGGTAGCGATTTTACGAATGCGATGAAAGGAACCGTGAGTATTCGTAAAATTGGGGGTCTAGTGTATTCAGGTACATGTGATAAATGAATTTAAATTTATGCTATTTTTTTTAACTTAATTTTTGAATTATTGACTAAGGTTGGTACTTCATATATAATTTACTTGCATGTACGTATTGTATATAATTTACATGAACTTTTTTTTTAGGTTTTTGTGCAAACGAATTGGTGCTCCGAAGTTTGATGTTGCAAGAAACACACTTAACCTCATCTACAACCAGACACTGTTCTTTGTTGGATTTTACTTCAGTCCAATGCTGTCTGCCATCATCATCATCAAAATGTTCATAATGTTTTATGTTCGCAAGGTAAAGTAAAACAGCTCATCTTACATGATAGTTAAGATCCTGGTATTGTAACTACTTACAGCAGTACAACAGTGGCTGGACCACAGATACTTGAGCCAAGAGAGAAGGTGATGTCTATGGGAAGCCTTGTAGATAGGCTCACAAGTCTATACATAACATATGTGCCATTTAGTTACCTGCTCATCTTACCACTGTAGGTAGCATCAGGAAACTTAAGTTTGACAATCTGTTTTTTATTATGTATTCCATATTATACTTCTTCACAGAAGTATGCACCTACCTATGTTCAAAATGTATAGGTACATTATACTGTCAGTTTATTGCAGTGACTAACCCAAAGCTGTCAAAAAATTATAACAAGCGGTATGTTGTTTTGTTTGCATGCTCTCTAAACTGTAACTTGAGTCAAATCATATCTCTTGTCATTTCAATGCAATGTGAAAGAAATGTGGTGCTTTTGTGTCTGGTGAAAATTTTTATTAAATATTTTTTGTGAACAACTCTATGTTCTGTGACGTAAGGTGTATTGTGTTGATTGTATGGTAGCTTACAAACTATGGCGAGACAGTTAAACTTGCCTAAAAACAGACATTAACATTTGTGGCTTATTTGGGATTCAATCCCAGGGCCTTGTGGGGAGGAGAGCTTCAGAGACTGTGGTAGAAAATGCTGCCTTACGTAAGTTGTTGGCGTGGATGTAATAGTTGGATGTGTTTGTGTGTAGGTGGGTGCGCTGAAGAGTTGTGTACCATCTCACCGGTCATGGCGTGCTGCGCAGACACACACACTGTTCCTATGCCTGGCATTCCTCTCCCTGCTGGGGGTGTTCATACTCTACGGCTACATTATCACCAGGTTTGTGTTTGGTTGCCGCGTCTTTCCCTATGTATTGTGTGGTGGCGTATGAAACTTGGTGGAGATATGTAACATGACTTTCATTTTATTACTATGTCTATTTTGTGTAGAACTTCTTGGCTTTTACTGAGTAGACTCTGTTATAAAAAGTGTTGTATGCAGAAAAATGTTATAAGCAGGAATCATTAAGTTCAAGTAAATAGGCAGACGTCGCACAAAAGTGTCTTTTTAATAATATAGTTGTACAAATTGCTTGTCTGCAATTAGAATAAGTATGTAGCTTTGCAGCTGTTTGGAGATAACATGACAAATGTAGTGCTTACGGGGAATTATGAAATCTGTGTTCCACTGGATGTATATTCTTTGTGTGGAATAGATTTCGATACTGAATACACCTATAAGAATGTAATAAATTATGAGTTTTAACATAGGATGCACAAGAACTTACGGCGGTACTTGTAGATAGACTATACATACGTAAAAGGATGAACACATTTTTTTATCAGAAGCGCGGTTGCAACGCGCCGGCTGGGTCAGCTTCATCAGGCAGTGAATGGAGGCTTACTGAAGCTTGTTGTCCTGCTGTGATTGGTAACACTGCACGTAGTAGCCAGTGGGCAAACTGAAGTGCTGCAGGAAGTTTAAAAGTAGACGAGGAATTATCTAATGCTAATACAAATGGTTGTTTGAAGTTAGTGATGTACTGGTGTGCTAGTTTCCAGCATCTATGGTTGGATAACAGGAGTCAAATTTATATTGTGAGTTGCTACATGTGCTGCTTCTCACGTTGGTCCAACATCCAGCACAGACCCTTCGCCATTCTCACTCCTTCTTGTTGGAGTATCCACCACCTGCACTAATCCTCCATTAGTTTGTAATATTGAAGCCATCTTAGTGCCTATCCCCTCCGCTCCTTCCTTTCATTGAACACCTGGCATATTCAGATCACCTGCTATGACACCCCATTGCCTATCCCTCAACCTGTCTGTTCTATTCTTGTCAACCTCAATAGTCTGCCATCTCTGCCCTGGTGGCCTGTACACTGCTAGTATTGTTATATTCCTGCCACGCCCACTTACTTCGACGTCCATAATGTCTTCCTCTTCACTAGTCCATTCTACAAAACCTTTTAGTTTCTCCCTTAAACATACCATTATTCCTCTCCCTCGCCCATCCCCGTCACTTCTGAAGATAGTAATCTTACCCTGGCTACGGTCACTGTCCAGCCCCTCCTCACGCAGCCATGTCTCCACTGCCACAACTACATCCCCTCCATATCCTTCAACCCTACCCTACTTTTATGCCTTCATTGTCCTAAGGCTTACTGTTGTCGTATATCATTTAACCAGTATAACAAATACATGTTTCATTTTATGTTTTATGAGGTTAGGTTTATATTTCACATTTTTATGAATAGAAACTATGTTAATTCGAAGAAAATTATCCCTGGTAATATTTTATTTGTTGTGACAAGCTTCTGGTTACCTAATTTTCAAAAATAAGTAAGATAAATTATTTTTGCTTGCTATATTTCTTCAGATACATTCAGTCCAATGGTATCGGGTATTGAAATATTGGTGGAAAGTATTTATATCGGGGGATACGTATTGGTATCTGCAAAAAATCGGGTACATGGCCAGCTCTATTTTTCTCCTAATTTTTCAACTGTGGTTGAGTAAAACTGTAGATGCGAAATAGGGATAGACTGGTTGTGGTTATCAGTTCTAGGTACCATCAGTTCTATGTAGGGATGGGATTTTCGATTCGTCGATTCCTCAATTTCCCCAATTCTTGCTGGTATTGAAAGAGTCGATAATCTAGGAAATATTGCATTTCATGAAATTTGGATTCTCTCTGTATTCTCATTTATTTACTTTGATAAGATACTTCCGTTGGGATAGATATATTTATTTTATTGACTGGATAGGGTATTAGTTTTACGTCTTTCACCAGACAATATTGTTGTGAATCGGTGAACACTGCTATCATGTTGCCGTACATATTTCCTAAGACACAAACCTTGAAGGAACGTTACAATTTCTTTATGACGATAATAATAAACTGGTGTTAAACTTTTTTGTAACGTATACATTTAAATCGTAACAACAGTTTCAAAATGCATTAAATAAATAACAAACTTACTGGTCAGTTTGTAAATGCTAGACACATTCTGTTCTTAATGGTTAATCTTGACGATTCATCATTTAAATACACTAGACCCCCGATTTTACGAATACTAATGGTCCCTCTCATCGCATTCGTAAAATCGCTACCTTCGTAAATTCGATAGCGGCTTATTTCTGTTCCCCCCCCCCCCCCCCCCCCTTCCTAAACAGAAAACTTTAAAATTGCCTTTTTTCTGCAAAGTGTCTCTAGGCCCCGACTTCCGTAGCGTTTTGCAGGAAATTAATAAACGTAATAATGTAAACATAAATTGATATCAGTAGCCAGACATCACACTGTTGAACGGTAGATATGACCGACCCTTGTCCCCAAAAAATCAGAAAATCGAGATTCCGAGTGTCTTTTCACGAGCGAATAGACCGACTTCCGTAGCATTTAACGGAAAAATAACGCAAGTGTTAGTTGAAATATAAATTTATATCAATAGGCAGACGTCTTACGATCAAAAGAACACCGCTAAACAATAGATATGACCAATCCTTTTCCTAAAAAAAACGAGAAAATCGAGATCCCGAGTGTCTTCTCTCGAGCGAATAGCCCGACTCCCGTAGCATTTAACGGAAAAATAAAGTACGTAATAGTTTAAATATAAATTTATATCAATAGGCAGACGTCTTACGATCAAAAGAACACCGCTAAACAATAGATATGATCGACCTTTGTCCTAAAAAAAAAAGCGAGAGAACCGAGCTGTCGAGTGCCTTCTCACGAGCGAATAGCCCGATTTGCGTAACGTTTAATGGGAAAAAAAAGTAGGCATTCCTTACTAGTAAAATGCCCTTGTAAATTATTCACCAAAGAAAGAAGGAATAAGCGGACGTAGTATTTATTCATTGCGCAGTTTTATATAACTTAACGTAAAAACATTCCCTCGACGTTGATGAATTTTACGAGAACGTAGATACTAGTAGCGTGCAGAGCGTACAGATAGCGGCACCGTAGCATATACCGACGTTGTTCCAAAAATGCCATTTTGTGACGTTCTTACCTAAAATCGTCGAGAATTACATGTATAAGTGATTGAAAATAATCTCTTTCACAGTCAGTATATGCGGTAAAAATAAATTAGGAGTCCCGGGATTACGTAATACACGAACGTCTATTTATTTTCCAAGTTCGACATACCCGGAGACAAATGTTTCTACTCAAAATAGGTAGCGCTATTATCGTGCTCACTTGTGAAACGCACATTTTACGACACGCAGTAACGCATTGTTTAAGCAAATTATGCGCCAAGTTAATTGTTTTAAGTAGGTATGGTGTTAACGCAATAAAGAAAAATATCACGTTATTATTTATAGGGATCGTGTTAAAAAGTAAACTCATTCGGCGCGAAACGAGAGAGATATAAGACGTCGTGAAACAGCCTAGAAGGAGGCTGTACTATAGTTAAATGAGCATATGCGCATGCGCTGGAACTTAGCGTCTATAGTACGACCTCAATATAGATATTATTACGTCGTAGTTGGGGACAGGCCGGCTGGCTTGGCACAGGCGGCGGTGGCGCCGCGCAGTTTTCAAACTGTCACTGCCGCATTTTTTAACGGATTTTCACAATTTTTGTTTTATTTTTAATATTGTGACTTACCAATTAATAACTGCAACTCTACGATTCATATTTTAATGCCGTGAATTAGATACAGTATGTTTTATTCATTGTCAACGTAATTCCTTAAAATTTTTTTTGTGATATAATTTTGTTATTTTTTTTTTGGGTTCCTGAGATTGTATTCGTAGAATCGCTACCTTCGTTAAATTCCACGGTTCGTAAAATCGGAGGTCTAGTGTACTGTAGATAAATTTTTTTATGTAGTAAATGTACTAAAAATTACTTGCAATTTAATTTAATTAACATTAAAATTTATCAGCTTTTTTAATTCATGTAATGTGATATGTTTTGTTCTCGCACGTTAGAAAATGGTGTCGCACCAAGAGACAAAAACAACATAGGCATACAAGCAAACAAACTGTACATAAAATTAACACCTTGCACTCATGTGGACGCACAAATAAAATTCACATTCAACAAAACATATTACAATTGAGACAAAAATAACTAGGCCTAACTGCTGAGATTAACATTCCATTTTTTACATCGTTGTATGGCACGTACAACTACAGTGGAACCCCTGAATTACACTTCTCAAGGGACCAGAAAAAATGGTGTAAAATGCAGGAAAGTGTAATCTGAGGGAAGGTCTTAATGTAAAATCATTAAAGGGGACCAAATACAAACAGTGTAAATGGCAGGAAAGTGTAGAATCAGGGGGTGTAATTCAGGGGTTCCACTGTACACGAACGACACAGTGGCACATTCAGTGTTGGGATGAAAAGTTTCACATGGTAATCGCAATCCAATAATCCAGTACCGTAATTTCTAAATTTTTTTTTTAATTTCGCAGAGTTAATTAATGAACGTGTTCACAAAGAAACCGCAATCTCTCTCAGAAAAATATGAGCGCTGAATATCTGACATGCTGACTGTGGTGGGCTTGGTCTTGGTAGACTAGCATGACAGCATTGCCAGATCTAACAATTCCGGAGTTGCCACATCATCTGCTTGACAGATACAAACGAGTTATGTAGGTATTCTCAATCTATCCTCAGAGGTTAGCCAGGTTGTGATTGAATGCTTCAAGCAATAAGCTCGGTTCACTTTTAGGACGCAAGTATATTTCACTCGAATGACTATTTAGACAACTCCAGTTAAAGTTTCACTCTCCTCCAGACTAACCTAGCAAGTTCTTATAACCGCCTATACACTGCGTCTAGTCATGTGTGCCAGTATCCGTGGGTTAATTGCCTATCTTATAAAATACGAAAACACATTTAAGTTAGTTCTGTTATACCATATGCATAGTGTAATTTTGAATATGTTACATTCCTTGTGTAACTTAAATTTCTTAGTACGTATGCTATAAATTGTGGTTTTTTTCTTCTTTTTATAATTTGTCCTGAATGTATAAAGTTTTTAAATGATTTGCCTGTATCTAGGGAACATCCATTATTAATTATAAGAAAATACATCCAAGCAGGGATTTTACTATTTGACTGTATTTCAAACAGTTCTGTTTACTACTCATCTGCATGTCCTAATTTTCATTAGGCTATCTTGCTGCCACTACTAGATAAAAATAATACTAACTTAAAAGGTAAGTGCATTAATTACATTGTGTGTGTGTGTGTGTGTGTGAACAATTATTATAAGTAGCAAGTATGGAAATCAAAATCAAAATAGTTCAAATAGTTATTAGTATATATTATTAAAGTCTTCAGCTTAATTGATTATTTACTGCAGCCATTTAAAATGTAAATTTTTTAACTACGTACTTAGAATTGAAGTAATCGAGAATCGAAGCATCAAGAAAAATGTGGCTAGAATCGAGAATCGTAAGAAAAATTGAAGCGTCCCATCTCTAGTTCTGTTGTTACGAACCGTAACTGAGAACTGGTGTGGGAAGAAAGAGAAAAAAATGTTTACATATTAGGGACATGTGGTTTTCAGGAATGGTGATTTTACGGATTTTTACACAAATTCATGATGTTTTTCCGTGAGCTATAAGACATTATCAAATATTTACTCAGTCACGGGGGAAAATAATGTAATCTATGCCTACTAACCTTGTGGGTACAAGTACTTTTATCCGTTTTATCAAAATTTACTCTTCTCCTTACATTTTGTGAGGTTATCTTCCCAGTTCGTGTTTAATAATATTAATGTTATTTACCATTCTCTTTAGTGTAATTGTTAACAGCATAATTATTTATATGGCATTTTGTGTTTTTCTTCTTGGTAGACGCGCACAAGTTTATTGTATTGTGTTTTCCTTTTTTTTTTTTTTTTGTCAGGAAAGTTTTACGAATAATTTACTGTTTAATTGTACAGTATTATTTTTATGGATACTATAAAATATTAAACAATTAAATTTCAAGTGATTAATCGTTATTTTAGTTTTCTCGCTAAACTGTAACTTTTTTCTAATACTCTTGTGAAGAATTTTTTAGAGAGTACCTGCCGCAGTAGGGCAGTGTTAGATCACATGACTTTGGTTCGTGCTGCTTATTGGCACAAGTAAATCTACCCTACCCAGCAGGTTACTTTTTAAAAATACAAGTGATTATAGTTTGTTCTGCACGTTGTGAAGTTTTATCTGCAGATAGGTGGCTGTCACATAACCTATACATTGCAAAACTGTGAATGTAATTGTTTTTGACGTGAATTTCTGCATGTAATTTTATTATTGTTTGTGGACATTTTCAAACTTTATCCAGGATTGGTGTTAAAATTCTGTCCTGGGAAGGTATTCAAAGTGTGGTGTTTTTTTGTAATTGACAGTGGAAACAAACTGTATGGCGAAGTGTCTATTATGTGGTAAACGTATTTTACGTGGGGAATCAAAGTAGACTTCGAACATGGAAAAACACTTGACACATATCCATTCCTGGGAATTGCTAATTCAGCTGTAGGTATCAGATGCTGGCTTCAAGATTGTTACTGGCAATGCCAGTACTGAAGTACTGTACATAGCATCTGCATCTCTGCGTCCAGTCAGTCTGTAACTACAGTTTGAGGCAATAGTTTCCAAGTGCTGTGGATCTACTCCTGTATGTTCTACTGGAAGTTATATTTCTACTTCTATTGATTGTACAAGTCCGCACCGTCTGGCCGCCATCACACAACTACCCCCTTCCTACTCACTTGATCATGTGTCCGGCCTCTGCACACTCTATGTTTCTGCACTCCCCTCTGTCTACAAACTCCTGCACTTCCAATGTGCCAGAAGTACACGTCAAAGACTCGTGATCACGCCATACTCACGCTGCACTACCTCCAGGCTCCGATCACAGTAAATAGTCGCAAACACGTGTTCTTCCTCACCTTCACCATCCCTGAACGACAATGTAACAAAACAGCGCTGATGTCTCATGTCCTTTCCTGCATGATACTGCTCTGCATGTTAAAATACGAAAGAATAAAAACAGACAAGCTTCCTTACTGTGTACCCATACCGAAATTACAGTAGAAACTCTATGGATCGTTTTTCAAGGGACCAGAAGAAAAAAATGATGCATGCGGACCAACTATGTATGTGGACTTTCCTCTTTTATTTTACCTAACCTCGAAATCTGAAGTTGTACTTTATGTGCTGAGCTGACAAACGAGACAAAACATAAGAAAACTCTCGCCAAGTCATTATTTGTCACGCTAACGTAAATTACGGGAAAAAAAACTTAAACCGAAAACTAGGAACAATACTATAATTATTTTGTAAAAACTTTTTTAATTTAAATATTCCGTATTTACAAGTGCAACCATGATATTACATTACAGTTACATAACCATCTAAACATGCTGCACTAAAACTGAAATGATTTTAAAACCCGTCTGTTTATAATAAAACATTTTCAAACACGTTCTGCAAATTTTAGGTTAAAGTAAGGTTAATTCTACTACAGGTTAGAAAGATCAATGTTGTAAGTTTGGCACAGGGAAAATTTCTGCCACTTGAGCGCTGGTATCGCTAGTGCATCAAACTAACCAATCACAGAGCTTTCGTGAATTTTAAGTTTCTTTTAAGTTGAAAATTTGAAATACAAAAATGGTTTCTTTTCACTTTAAAATTAAATTAAATGATTAATATGCTTTCTAAGTTTATTTCAATTTCATTTTACTACGGTTTCGTACTTAACTGGTACGTTAGCGAAACTAGTGGTAGAAATTTTCCCTGTGCCAAGCTCTCCCATAAGAAATCGTATTTACTTTCTAACCTGTAGTAGAATTAGCCTTAGTTAAAGTTACAGTTAATTGCACTAAAAACAAAGACAAATGAACGTACGTAAAGGGATCAAATGTTTCCAACGTAAAAACAGCGATCAATAGAGTCTGAGACATTCGATATTGCTAGCATTACATGCGATCACGGTCATTCCCATGTGGCTTTGCACGTGATCAACTTCGCTGTGATGTTTCTTCTGTGTTCTATTTCCTAACAAGTTTAGATGTCCTTTGTTCCTTCGTTGCTGTGACTCTGACATCTCGTGTTTCTATTATTTTCGGATTGCGTAAACCGTAAACAGTGGGGAAAATAAAATTTTGAAGATGTGAAATGCAGGAAAATTTAACAGTGTATTAATTTGCAAACAAACTGGCCCTGAAGAAAAAAGTGCAAATCACGGGAAAACGTAAATATAGGCTGGGCGTTCATTTTAAAATTTACACTGTATGTTGAAATTAATTTTAAAAACGATTGATACACCTAAATTTTGGGCTGTGGGACAAGATATTTTGAGCTATGTATTCGGAAAAAATGATACTTATGAAAACGATTAATGTGGACTTCTGTAACATTGTTTTAATAGGAAAATTTTCGGGACGAACAAAAATAAATGATAAGATACGGGAAAACAATAGAAACGAAAAAAATGTAACGAGTTTCTACTATATACATATCAGAATAAAAAAGGAAAAAAAAAGAAAAAAAGAAAAAAAATTACTCATGTTAACTTGTATGTTCTGATGATAGCATTAAGCATAGAAAGGAATGAGAACAGTTTATTTATTTTTTACTTACATGTAAACTTAATATTAATGCTATGTTTCTTGGATACTTTACAAATTATGTAAGTCCTGCAAATTATTATTTAAGATTTTGGGTTTCTATCTAATGTGTGAATTAATAATTTTAATGCTTTTTAAATTTTACCATATTTAAAAAAATAAACCAGTCAGTATAAAAGAAAACATTAGTAACATTACATACTTCGACAGAGAATAATCGAGAACCAAAAAATTTATAGAACTGACCCAACCCTTATGCGAAGTCTGCGGATTAAGGCTGGCCAACTGTATTTAATATTATGGATATAGGTATTTATTCGGTATATATTTCATGAATTTTTCAAATCACTACTCTGTATATTGTTGCAGCACAAAATTGTGGTGTCGTTAATATTGTGTTGTTTCTTATTGATCTTTAGTAAAAGTATGAGGTAGTTAAATAATTTTCAATATTTTACTTGGCATTTTTTTTTTTTGTGTAGTCTCGGGAGGGGCCTTATCCCCTGTGCTCCCTCCCCTCCCCCAAACAGGACCCATCCACTTATTTAACATAATTTTCTTTTAATTCACAGTTTTTTAACACATATTTTTAAAGTTCCTTCAGAAACATTTATATTAGTAATATTAGATCAAATAGTGGCTGAAAAGTTGTGAGGGAAGTGTTTTTGTATTAATTATTTTCTTAAAACATCTAAATAAAAATAAAATTTAAATAAGTTTACAGTTGTATTAAGTTATTACGGACCATATACTCTACAGTGCAAAACTATAATTGTTGTTTTGACTGACAACATGTTATGTCCTTGTTGAATTGAACCATTTGGAATATTTTTTATTTATTTGAGCCAGGCAAGTGTGTGTTGTTGTCAGCCTGGTACAGGGGAACATAGAGTGATGATAGAGTAGCTATTCAGTGTGGTGTTGGTCGCAGGGTGCAGGCGTCTGTAATGTGCGGCCCATTCCGAGACTTTTCCTACACGTACGAGATGATCCTGATGGGGGTGTTGCATCTACAGCAAGGCAGTATCTTCTGGAACATCATCTTCTTCCTCTTCAAACCTGGTGTGGTAGCACTACTGTTAGTTGCTCTCAGGTAGGGAAACAGTGCTCCTGCTACTATTATGTACATGATGTCAACATGGATGAGGTCACGACTGGTTTACTTTGCTTCTGGTTTTGCTGTTCTGTGCCAGATTTGCGTGGTTCTGTAACATGCGAGAAGGTACGTTCACGGTCACGCCGTGGTGTTTCCTCAACTACATTTTGCTCTAGGACAACAACTGAACGTAAGAAATCCTCCTCAGACACATGAATAAGGGAAGCTAAGGCAGGTCTGAATCTGTTTTGAGCTGTTGAGGCTACTACCTCCAAAACTTCGCGTACTGACATCTCTGGATAGTACTTCTTTAACATGCTGATCTTGTTTGTGACAAAGGTACAGAGTGACTCGTTTAATTGTTGTTCTGCTAACAAGCATCTACTGCGTGTTTGTAAGGATGTAAATGTACTGCTGAAACGGCGTTCAAAATCAACTTTAAACTCGGACCATGTTTGACCGTAATGTGTAATTGCTCGCCACCATGCTTTTGCCTCACCTTGTAATTGCTCGCCCATGCAGCTCGGCCAGTCCGCCTCCTCGACCTTTTAGCGCAACAAGTGCTGTGTGCAGTTCTGTAGGAAGGCTAATGGATACTCTGCTGGTAAGCCGGTGAACGTTGGCAGTTACTGGAACTTACTTGCAGTCGAATGCACCCCAGCGCACATGTCATGCTTTGTTGTGGTGTCGCGAGAGATCAGCTGTTCGCTGTTCCAATCCTCCCTTGGGCACGACCTTGATCTAGCTGGCACGCGTGGCCTTGGTGTGACGTCATGTGCAGCTGTGATGTCACGCACAGCTGTATCGACCGGCGCAGGAGAAGGGAAGGTGGGGCGGGATACGACGTTCCCGCGCGTCCCTGTCAAACACACTCGTCGCACACGATTCCAATTCTGAGTTTGTGTCTTGTACTGGTGGCTCGTGGCTGTAACAATGTAGCAGAGTTTGTAATGTCAGAAAAGTGTTCTGACACCCATGTTGCTGTTCTTATGGTAGACACGGTAGATGCGGCTGGTCTCCTACTATTGCGGTTAGTGAGTTTCTGTGGGTGGAAGTAATCAAAAGCGAACAATCTGTCTGCACGAACAGTCTGTTTTTCCCAAGCAGTTATGCACTGTTCATGGAAAGGCCTACGACAATCGCGGCATGCGAGTGAGACTTCTCCCCGTCTTTTGCACCATTTCCGGTACGTGCACTTATTCAGTTTCTGTTTGAAAGTTGGCTGTGGAAGTTCTGACAGCAGTAAGTCGGTACACTGGCAACAATGGTCACTGCTTACGGTCGCATTGTTGTCCTGGTACGGTCTGGCACACTTTGGGCACAAACAAGTGCATTTACCACAAGACAGGTGTGCTATTGCGCTCTTGGTAAGGTCCCAGTCCACAGACTTTTGTTGCTCACACACTTTAAACACAATCCGAATATCTTCACACCTGCAAGTGTCAGTCAATGAAAATGGGTCATCTGCAGTCACAGGACGTACACAGTTTTTGCACAGTACCTCTGCTACACCATTTGATGTCTGCCAGTTAACAATAGTGGAATCCATTATTTCACGTTTCACAGTCTCAAACATCGCGACGCGGCTGTCCCATCGCCCGTAAGGGGTTTTACTGTACGTATCGCAACAATGCTGGTCTTGAAACCGTTGAGACGTCTGCTGCAACAACAGGTTGTTTCCGGGTGCTCCGGCGTCTTCCTGGGCACAGGATAGGATTTGGTTCAGTCAGAGGTGCCAGTTTTACGCGGCAAAAGGTCTGTACAAGTTCCAAAAGAAGAGTTTTCAGGTAGATTTGGAATTTGGAATAGCGACATGCGCCAACAATAGAGACAGAGGAAAATGATCCAAATTTTAAAAACAATTTTTGCAAGAAGAAGATATGAGCTTGGGTATAGCTTGAAGTAGGCAGGTTTAGTTCAGCGAAAATGAAGGTTTTGGCCTCGTTTTCTGGCCAAAGCGTTGGACGCCAAATAACACAGCACGGGATAGGCCAGGGTCGGTTCAGGGGAACCAAAGTTGGTGCCCGATGTTAGGTTATCTGAGATTGATGTCTGGTGTGGGTCGACGGCCTGTTGGCCATGTAACCTGGCCCTCCTGCCGCTTGTCGGTGTTGGAAGTCCTCGTGGCGGTTTGCGTGCTAGCCTACCTGGCACGCGCTGCTCCCGACGACTCTGGTTGGGGTGCGTAGGGGAAGAAAGTCATTGTTGCCTTTGAGGAAAACACTGATGTGAACTGTAACCAGCGTGGTGGTTTATTAGTTTGAAACACCCTCGAGGAGTTCCACCATTGACCATTCGTAAATATTCGCTCGGAGCGAGTAAGTAAAACTGTGAAATGTGACGTCAGCCAACAATAGACTTAGGTGAAAAGTTATGAGGGAGGCTCAAATACCACTGCCCTGACGCGCATCGATCCCTGAGGTCATGAAGAGAGACAAAAAGGTTCCGGTAGACTAAATTAACTATTGAAAACTAAAATATGACGTCACTGAAGATATGGGACCTCAGGGAGATGTGACCGCACTCCGCGCGCACAAACTACAGTACTTCCTCGCTGACGGGACGAAGACTAACTCAGTATGGCGTCAGGCAGGGACCCTGAAGCCCGCGTTCCTGCCAGACGTGGTGGACTTGCTCTTACATTCTAATTTAAACATAAGTGCAAAACCGAAGGTTATGAAAAAGAAATAATTTTGAGAATTTTTTCTCCCCATTATATATAAATATAAATGTAAATATAAATATAACTTCCAGTCTTTTGTAGAGCAATCTCTGAAAGCATTGTTAGAATGAAATACGTATTAAATTCAAAAATTAAATACACAATGAGATTCTGTTTGAATTAAGAGAAGACATGTATCAAACTTGCTCTTAAGGAGCATATAAATGTTAAGAACACAACAAGTAAATTAAAACACTCTTGGCAGGCTTTCCTAAGTGTCCTTGCCACTATGAATAATTTAGGAACTGAAATAAAATGCAAAATGTTCATTGCGTTTTTCAAAAAGAGTACATTAGCGAAATCACACATCTGCTGTGTATTCTGGTATGTTTTTCTGATTAACTAACGTCACTATTTACACAATGCCTGTTGCAGCTTGGCACCTACGTTCGTTGTGGCGCGTAGTGCCCCGACGCCTTAAACATGTTCACATGGCCTGGGACAGTTTTAGATGGTGTTGAAAATACTAGCAAATACGCTGCGGGTTCTTCAAACGAATTTGACTAGCCCAAAACTGCTAGTTGTAGACCGTACTGTACCTTAATAGGGGGGACGTTGGTGTTGACGTCTCCACTGATGAAGCACAGTGCCTTATGTCCTACTGTAGCGGAGGGAGGGAGGAGAGAGCACGTGGCTGAGACACGGTCGCAGCAGCCCGAAAAGGACGGCGACAGAACGGGCGTCCACGGCATACGTCAAATGTTTATTTTGTTTTTTGGTTTTGTTTGTTATTTATTGTGTGTTTTGTTTTGATTTTGACAGTGATAAAAAACCTACCTATGCCAACCTCGTGCCCAAGTATCAGGTATGCCTATTGGCACGTTCTTAGTTCCTGGCTCGAACACACCATGTTTGTTCAATTAGCAATTCAGACAAACTTGCGCTTTGTCAAGTGGTCCACCCACTGGCCTTAACCTACAGTGTTTTCTTTCTTTGTTGCTTTAAATTGTTATTTTAGTTTTCTGTTGTGTTTTTTCAGTTTTGTTTATACTTTGAGTCATTTCTGTGTTTTGTGACATAGGTACAGTTAATTAATGTGAATTCCAGTGTGGGTATATTGTTTTCGGTTATGTTAACAGCGGCCAGGTGTGCTCACAGAATTCCAGGAAGGCATTTTTTAGATTCACTGGTTTTATTGTTACAAATGCTGTTTTGAAACAAAAAGTATTCCTATCCAAAATTTTTGACAAAAAAATACATGTACAGTAACACTTTTTGTTTGAAAAAGTTATCTTTTGAATTATTCCTTGGGAATTACATAATTTCAACATTGATTACTCATTTTGAAAAACTGTGGCTATAATCCAAGTAGTCCGATCCTCATAGAATCATCATTTCAGGCAAATAATTTTAACATTTATCTTGTACTGTATTTGCTCAAGTTGTAACCCAAAAGGTGCAGTTTTACAAAGAAATATAGTAAATAGTGAAATAACAGCATCCATCCATGTTGACATTTGTATTTGTTAGCGTTTGAATGATTGTGTTGTGTTCAAATGTTTACATCTAAGGGCTGGGTGTTTGACAGTGTCACCACATACTACATGAGGGCCAAAGCACTTGCACAGAGCCAGATGGTGGCCATATTGCGAGAAATGCTGGTCACAGAAGCTAAGGACAAAGACTTCCTACTGACGTGCATTTCCCAGTCCAGTAAGTATCTAGCAGTGGTGGAATGTTGTACGTGAATTAAGTGTAGTCACAAAAGTGAAAATATTAAAAATTTTGGTTATTGCTATGGAGGGTGCCTGATTTTGTCCTCCTTGACTTTCCACTGTGGGAATTGGTCAAAAAGGAAATGTCTGCAACATGTATGCCTGATGTCTGGACATTGATTCTGCAGATAACTGAGGCAGTTACTTCTGTTTGTGAAGAAATGTTGAAAAAAGCATGACATGAAATTGAATATCCTCTTTGATGTTCTCTGTGTAGCTAACAATGCATGTGTAGAAGTTGTCTAGCACATTTATTAAAAAAACTTATACTATTATCACTAATTCTGACTGCCTGTTTTTACAGCACATTTTATGGTAACATTTGCATTACAAATACAGTCTTGCAAGCCTGTAAATAAAAATATGAAAATATAATTTTATGCAGGTAATGCCACTTAAAAAATCAAATGTCTAAATTAACAGTTTAATTTACCATAGCAGAGATTACTAGTCATCTTACTCAGAAATGGATCTGAAGGAACAGTTTTTGCCCACTCCACAACTGGTTGGTGTCTCGTAATCTCTTTGCTGTCACGCCTTGTCGTCTTGTTGGCCACCAGGGCTACTTGCTGTGACACTTTTCTCTTGACAATATGTTCAGGGTGAGTTAACCTCCAGCTTGCCATTACCCATTTGCTAAGTTTCTCCAATGATGGCAATTTCGGTTTTTCCTTCACTGAGAGTTTTACGTTCAGGATCCACAAAATGTCCACGAAAATTGTCCAGAAGTAATAGATAGTTGTTTTAGCAGGACACCCATATGATTGTTCCAAACACACTTGTCTCATTCCAGCGTTAACCTCTCTCATCTCCCCCTTTCTCCTGCGCTTACACCGAGCTATATGGGGCAACTGTAACACATTAGACTCAAATTCAGAAGGACCTGGGTTCAATCTGAGCTGGCTCCAGCCATCCTGATTGTGGTTTTCCATGTTTCCCTGAAATTGCTGCAGGACAATGCTGGGATGGTTCCTTAATGAAAAGCAGTTGCCCATTCCTCTCCTAACTCCTGTCATTGTACCAAGTTGTTTGTCACCGTCTGTAACGACCTCGCTGTCGACAAGCTGTAAGGCCCATGTACCTTACATTCCCTGCACTCGCACATGTAGAACCTGGGGAAACTAACTTGTACGAATAGTTTTACATGAAAAAATTACACATTGTAGTAACTTTCTACTGTCTGAGGTAATCACCAATATGACAGTGCAACGTAACTTTTTGTTTCTGATGGTGTGAATTGGAACCCTGAATGTATTCTTTCTTTGATGGGGCAGTTTTGAGGCGATCAGAAATACGGGCATTTGAAATGCATTACCAGTTATCATTAACAAAAAATAAGTGTCCTGGTGCTTGTGAATGCTGAATTGTGAAAACCCACCACTTTCTGTAATCTGCTGGTAGTCTTTGACACACGTACGTTATTCTCGCTGACGGATTGTTATGTTTCGTTGAGCCTTCCGGCTCGTGACCATGGGGCAGAAGGCCCCTTAAAACCTTGACTCCCCACACAACAAACACAGCGGGCTAAAACCCGAAATTCCCATTCACTTGAACACTGGGCAAGTCCCCAGATCACCCCAGACCAATACTTATAGCAATTGGGTATCATGTTGCTTCAGGAAAACCCAGAAATTGAGACTCACAAATACACTTCTTAGGTTTATATTTCCGCTCATTTACATTACATTAATTGCATTTTTACATAATAACTCAATTAAAATGACAGTTACAATAACCATTTTATGTCTCAGTTTGTCTTCCATGTCTTATGCAAACTCCATACTTAATCAAGTGCACACAACTACCTATGTTTTCTTACTTATGAGAATTTAGAACATGGTAACATCAAGAATTTACACACACAACTGTGCATTTACGACACACACTTTACATTTGTAACCTTCTTTTTTAAACTGGACGGCTTTTAAAAGTGTGGGACTCCCGATACCTCTAGCAACAGCTTTCATCCAATTTTCGTGCAGTTCAGTAATCAATACAACCCACTAATCCAATATTACTTGGAGAATGGCAACCGAGGTTAAGCCACTCCAAGTCTAATTGGGCAGTTATTATAAGTCCCATATTTCTAGGCCTCACAAGGCGTCTTGGCGGACAGACTGATGGCAATCGATGTGACTGGTCCTGCGTCTGCTGCTTGTTTATGTGGTCTATTGCTGTTGTAGTCTACTGCAGTCGGTGTTGAGGTTATGTTAAGTTTGCGCGTGCTCCGGATAGCTCAGTTTGATTTAACTTCAGGGTTAACTAACCATCGTGATTTCACCAATAACAACTCATTTACTCAGTCAACTGTTGATTTATTACTGTAACTTTGACAGATGTTTACAAAGGGCGGTTATTTACACATCACAAATAAACCCGTCAGCTGTCCGGCGT
>PNEQ01002306.1:137997-172638 GCA_003012365.1 Medauroidea extradentata | reverse complement strand
TATATGTACGTATATACAGTGGCGGCTCGTGGGTTGTTGCCAGGTAGGGCTGCAGTAGCCAAGAGCTGTACAGGGTTGTGCGCTGGTTGACTCTGCAGTCACTGACACGCTGATGTGCAGGTGCCCCTTACTACTGAGTGGTCACAACACATCTAGTAGCCGGTAAATATTTCATGCTCGTTGGTCTACGGCGCGTTCATCAAGAGTGTACAGTTCCGACTGTCTGCAGCCCCACCTGGCAACAACCCACGAGCCGCCACTGTATATTATATGTGTGTATGTGTTTGTACGTATACAGAATGTACCTGAATAACGTTTATGTCTCTTGCACACGTTATGGGGAATGCGTGGACGGAATTAAATTATTCATACACTTACGATAGGTCACAAAGGCAGGGAAATTCCTGTTAATTGACACAAGAGTTTGGGTTTGTAAGTTTTGCAGTCTGCGTTGAAATAGCTGCAAGTTCGCTGTTGGCAAAATATCCCCCATTCGCTCGACTTACCCTGTTTGCAAGTATGTATGCATTGGCAGTTAGAAGTGCAACGTTGCCAGTTTGACGGCAGCAGTAGGCGTGTATACTTAGCGCGATAACAGCTCAGTGAGTAGAGACCCAGATATTTCGAAAATTCATTCGTGGAGACGTTAGATTTCAAGTTCCTGTGTACGTGAGTGACTTCCGTGATTAGGCCACTGTTTATGAAACCCATCAGCGAGGGTTTTAACCCAAATATGTTAGAAACGTCCAGGTGAAGCATGTTGCCAGGAGTGTAACCCATAGCCGCTACTAACCGATTGGGAGGGGGGAGGGCACTAAGGCACGGGCAACCCTCCACCAAAAATCAACCAAGTCTTTAAAAATACAATTTATTTAATATCAAATAATTAGTGACACTGTTACCTGTAGAATATTCACTGTTTAGCTATGAAAACTGCTAAAACAGCACTATTTTGCACCGTGAAATCCTAAATTTTCCCGGGGGAGGTCGCCCGGACCACCCGCTTGAAGATGTGGTTGTTGATCCTTTATAATATTCCCAGGATAGCCATGCTTCCACGTCTAAAATTCACAAATTCTGACTACGGTACTGATTACAGGTAGGTGTAGCTGGAATATGAGAGTATTCACAAAATTGTGCCCTCCCCAAATGTTCATTCTAGTTGCGCCTATGGATTAAAACAAACGCTTGACGTAGCTATAAACAATATGACCGATACATTTCAAAATTGAGGAAATATTAATTAGGAAGTGTGTAAACAGGGCTAAAATATAGAGTTTTCAATCAAAAAACATCAATTTAAGAACATAATACATTCATTTACCTTAAAAATACCCATCTGATGTATACTTTTGAGGTTAAATCAGTATGGCGGATGGCTAATTTGCTGATTACCTCCTCCCCTCTTGGCTTCACTCCCCTCGCAATGATTCCGAACTTATGTTACCCCCATGTTTTAACAGATAAGAAACGTGCATGTGAACACTTGCTGTCTCCTGCACTACCTTGTCACATGTATAACTATCCACTCAGAGCTGCAGCCAATGAACAAGTAACTAAGAATAGAGTGTATACAGGACTGTGCAGCCCAATCGATAGGTCTTTGAACCCGGGATATTTCCCGGTCTCTATCAACGGGGTGTGACTGAGGTGATTTTGGAACGTGCCCGGAATGATTAGAAAGATGAAGCTGCAGCTCCTCATGATATCCCGCTTGTCTTAGGTATAATTACACACGAGTCCAACATGTGAGATCCTGGGAGTGACCCTGACCATACATCGAACAGGAGTCTCCATGGAGGGATGTGGTAGATACACAACAGGGTTGCCCTCAGGACAGCTAGCTCTGTCCACTTGACGCATTTGTAGACATTTAAAATTATTTATTTCGACAAAAAAAAAAGTTCGTTTCTCTGTAGGCAAATGCCGATTGTTCAAATTGGTAATGTAGGGACTGCTGATTTTTGAGAAAGTTTTGACGCACATTGTTTTGAGTGCCTTACATGCACATCTGCAGTTTTACTTCGTGGTTACTGGGCAGCTTACCTTTATGAAGAGACAACTCTCACTTCACTGAGCCATCCACACTAAGGTTACTGCAACGCCACATGTATATGATTGCGGGTAGAATCCCACGATTCGTGAGAGTCAAAACGTCCAACCACTGACCGTGAAGCAGAGATGTAGGTATGCACGTAAGTCACTGAAACGAAGTGGGGCAAAACTATTTTCGCGAAACTCACCAGTCCCTAGTATTGTAAGTACTTACAGTAATATAATAAATCTTTTATTTTCATTCTCTTAGCTATAGTAATTTTAACATATGTTCTGAAGTGGGCGTTCCGAATGTGTACTCATAAATGCGTTGTAACCACCTGTGTTGTCACGACACACAAGTTCAAGTACATATCTACAATGGCTACTCTAAAAGGCACTGTGTGTAGCTTTTAAGAATTTTTCGGTTTTCCGTGCACCAAATGCCTTTAAAAGTAACACGACTCAAAAAAGAAACGTTGGCTCTTGCCACTCAACACATTGGCGAGATGCCGGTCCTTCGTTCCCATGCATGATTCATGATTCAGGTGGGACAGTGTTCAGGGAGAGAAAGATCGGTGTATTGTGAGTGTGGTGACGGAGGATGGAAGGGAAGCATCGGAGCAAAAAAAAAAGAGAGAGAGAAATCATGCCCAGGCGAGAAGACATCGTCGCGCGCGTAGACCCTTGAATATTGCATCAGCTACTCCAGCTAAACGCTGAAGCGACGCAAGTTTCTTTTTTTGTCCCACAGTAGCACGTTACGTTAGCAACGTTAGGCTTTTACAGGTAGTTCTGGTTGGATGACGTTAATATGAGCATTTCTCGTCGACTTGCTCATCTTTTCCGGTCAGAAATACAGTGCTGATTCGATTATCTGGCGTCACTCTGATGCTAAATCACATAAACATGCCTTTTTAAGAATTTTTATCATGCTTTATTCATGTTTCCAATATTCCATCAATTTAAACAATTTTTCATAGTGCGGGATATCAGAATAAACGCTTGTCAAAATTTCATAAATACTGTTCATTAATTTTATATTGACTATGTTTCCCTACTTTCCGAAATAAAAGTAGGCTTATGAGATCAGATATCTTTTCTGTTTGTGTATTTGTGTGTGTCTCTTTCTGATCGTTCATTCCATACTCTAAAAACTCTTTATCTGCTACAATATATTGTTTGTAGCTGCGAAGAAAATTGTTCTTTGAATTTAAGCCCCAACAATAAAACTTTTCTGCAAAGAAAATTTTTGTTTAAGTTACAGGTATGGTTCGGAGAATTGTGTTCCTGTTAATATATTTTAGAAGAGTTTTATGGTGGAGTTACTTATGTTTTTGAACACAACCTTTATGTTCAAAAAATCAGTGTCTTTGTTACAAATTAACTAATCTCTATTTTAAAGCAAATTTTAAAATGTAGTACAACCAAACGTAAGTTTGAAAATGTTTCCTTGCTGTAAACTGAACTGTCAGTGGAATAAAGTAAACTTTCAATGTCACCACGACGAAAACGGTTGGATTTTGAATTCAAAATATCAATGTTTAGGCCCTATGTTGTATTGTGCTTCAGAGTATGTTGTCTTTTATTCCACCGATTTTATTTGTATTGTGTATTTTTGAATAACGAGGAAACAATTTTGTCTAGTATAAAACGAGCGTCTTGGTCGCGATATCTTTCTTGCTACTCGTAAATACTTGGAAGCATTCGGTTATCCTCGGTGATTGAGCGTAAAGGCTCTTCTATGTGTGTTAATTTTTATTAGTTGCCTAACCTAACATAACAGTGCTTTGATTCAGCTCAGAGTATTTCTAGACGTTTGAAACGAACCTAATTGTGACTTAAACTTACCAATACTATCATAAACTAGTGTATACTAAATGTCACAGAGTCGAGGATAGAAGGGGGAGATGTATGGTCTCGTAATGGCACAGAAACATCGAAGACAAAAACATCGACATGTTTTGAAACCCTCCCTATAATCAATTCACGCCACCCTCCGGCAGACTCTACTGCTGAACGGCACGTCTCTCGGAACACAACGATCTAGTTATTTACTGCTTCTTATGGCTGATATATTAATAATGAGACAATAAGTGAATATGGAGTGTTGCTGATATTTTCGAAGTTTTTGACAACCCATTGTTAGGAGTGATTTATTGCGGGAAAAGTAAACTTTTTGATAGGCTTCAATGTAATGTACTCATTTCTGACGCATTTATATCGTTACTGGCGAGTCCCTATATGACTGGGCCAATGATAACTCTTGTGCACCACTATTGGACGTCTTTGATTAGTCTGTAAACAGCTAGACTGTGCTACATAACCGTCTGTCAACAATACATGACGTGGGACGCTACACTGATTTGCAGGATACGCTGTCAGAAAACATTCTCGCGATTTTCCACCATATCTAACCATCGTCCGTTGACAATCAGACACCTCGACTGTCCAATACATCGCCGGACCAATACATTGAGTTTTAACGCCTCCGATTTTTTGGATTGCCGTACCTGAAATTACATTCGACACTTTTGTCTGTGACATTACTTGTCCATTTTTTTGTCTTTCGAGAGTAATGAACCGAAACATAGCCTAAACAATGCCAAGTCAGTAATGGACGATTTAAAGTACACGCCCCCTGACGTCACCGCAGGAGAAAAGTACTGTGGGAAACAAAGTTTATTAACAAACATGCTGATTTTTAGTTGAAAATGTTATTGTAGAAAGAAAACAAATGTTGCGCATTCACAGATTTGCACGCAAGGGTAAAAAATATTAGTTTCAATTTCATGGTTAAGGTACGAAAATACACAATATTAATGTTTAGCTGAAAAAAAAAACGGCAAATTCCAAACAAATAATAAATTTTCTTGACGTACATCTCATCCGGGACATGTGAAGCCAAACAGCTAAATGAAGGTTATGTTCGGCTGCGGTATCCATGGAGATAGGAATTGTATCCCACACCTGACTGAAGCTCCGCCTCTTTTCAAGCCGTCCATTATCAGTGTCCAAAATATCGACAAAAATAATAACTGACAGACATGTCTGTCGGCATTTCTGTCTGTTGGTATTTAATCTGTCGATGTTTTGGTCTGCAAGCGTTTTGTTCTGTCGAACTTTTTGATGGTTTATTTCTCATTTCGCTTTCACGTTTGTTCTTCCAAGACTTTACTTAATACAAGAAAATAATTATACTGGGTTTCTCTTCTTCTTTTATCGGCTTCAACAGGCAGGTAGGCACAAACGATACACCTCTCTTAAGGCGCGGTTCATCTCAGTTTTCAACGTCTCTTTTATTTATATATTTATACCAGATATTTTTTTCTTATTTTAGATATAAATTTTGACTAAATCTTCCTTTTAGGAAATTGTTGTACATCTCATAGTTTTTGGGTAGTGAGACGTAAACGTCAAAATTTTGACGTTACGGTTTATGTACGCAATAAATTCAACCGACATACCAAACCGAAAATATTCACAGTTCATAACAATTTTGTAGGATATGATTTGAACGGTATAAAATAGTAAATAAATATTATTTTTATATTTTTAAACTATTTTTAAAATTTTTAAATTATCATTTAAAAATTTAGAATTTTCTTATTAAATACAAAAATATTTTAGTTTCTGTTTTTATATGTGTCATTTCATAGCCTACAACATTGTTATACACTGTGAATTTTTTCGGTTTAGTATGTCAGTTGGTTTTAGTGGCGTACATAAAACCGTAAAAAGCAAATTTTGAAGTTTACAACTCATTATGCGGAAACTATGAGATATACAACAATTTTCTTAGAGAAATATTTAGTCACAAATCATGTCGAAAATAAGAAAGAAATATTTGGAATATGAATAAAAAAAAGATGTTGAAAACTGAGGTGAACCGTGCCCTTAAAAGAGGTGTATCGTTTGTGCCTACCTGCCTGTTGGAGCCGATAAAAGAAGAGGAGAAACCCAGTATCATTCTTTTATTGTATTAAGTAAAGTCTTGGATGAACAAACGTGTAAGCGAAATGAGAAATAAAGCATCCAAAAGTTCGACAGAACAAACCGCTTACAGACCAAAACATTGACAGACTAATTATCAACAGACCGAAATGCCGACAGACGTGTCTGTCAGTTAAGGGGGCGGTCTTGGTGAATGTATTTTGCACGTTCGAGGCCTAGAAGCGGGAAGGACTAGACAGCACGGGCATTACATATCACCCTAACCTCTAGGCGCAAGTCGCCGAATTGGCGTGCAACGCGCCTGTTTGAGACGATGATCATCTTATACTGTGACGTATTATTAAACACAAAGGCGTATTAAACACTCATAATACATTTTAAAAGATTCTGCGCCAATACTTACATACCTATAGAAAAACCCACCTCAAAAACTCCCAATTCCGCCATTTTAGGACGCTAGAAAACATACTTCAGTGAGCAGTGGTGAAATTAATATGGGTGCATGCATATGTAACTTTCGTTAAATATATTCACCCTTGTATGATGCGCAGTTTTCGAGTAATTTTATAACGGCCAAAGCACTGCACATCGCTCTGTTTGTTTCCTAGGCAGGCGGCCACCTTAATGTACAAGGGTTGTCTTAGTTGTTATTGGCTGCAGTGGAGACGTGGTTTCAGTACTTATATATGTATATATATATATATCTGCCTGGCTCAATTGCCGAGGATGAACGAATACCGCAAGCTATTCCGATGGGAGAGAAGGTTAACGCGAAACAGATGCTCGTTATCATAAATAAGCGTAGAATTTTATTTAAACTATTATATAAGAAAGATAAAAAAAATTTTTCGTTACAGAAGGAAAATCGTTGGTGGGGATTGCCTTGCGATAAAAATACTGGTTTCACTGCAAATAAATAAATATTTGCTTATAAATATATAAATATATATAATGTTAAACTGCATTCATTTGAATTTACCACATATTTTCCTGAAATGGTTTTCTTTCAAAAAAATTAACTGTATGCTTTATGACGTATGTTCTGCAAGGAAATTCCCGTAAAAATAATACGAATGCATCAATTATTCCTGAATGAAACACGTATATTTTTTAAATTGTACCTTAAACCTTAATAAACAACATAAATATGATTTCACATGTTATACATTAGTTGAAAAAACACATTAAATTTTAGTCGTAATTTTCAGAATTAAATAGGTACACACCATTTATTCACTAAGAATTTCCTCAAAATAAAAATTATCTAACATTTATAGTTCCTTCACATCAATATTCAGCTGTTATTTTTTTTTTTGTTACTGTGGTTAAGAGATGTGTTAACAAATTTGGTTACGGAAAAACACCGGTGATAGCTTTGTATACTTTCTGAAATTGTAGCAGGCTCAATATTTTTACTGTTTTGAAACGAAGAACAACTGACAACAAACAATTATTAATGATGATCTCTTACAAGAGTGAATACGTAGTTTTGAACAGAAGATACGAAACGTTTAATGAATTCCTGGAAGAGAACTAAACGTCAACCTGTGCCTTGTTGTAATGCAAAGTAAAAAAAAAAAATAAAACCTATATACTTTGTAATGAAACTTACAAAGATCCATCCCTCGTCGGTTTAACTACGCATTGGCAAATCGTAACATTATTTGTAGTGTACGTAGATACATAAGCGCTTTACAATATTATTTTTGTTATTCACACAACAATGTCATAATTATTGGCCAAGTGTTATGGAGTAATGAGTAAAGTCTAGTACACACTATCAATAAGTCAACACTAATTCCGTACCTAATTCAGTACAAATAGCACTGCGACAGTGTGTACCGAAATACACTGGTTCCAGACACAATTCCATACTTAATTCACAGATAGAGCCCTTCCTATTGTTCATCGTAGTGTATGTTCATGCACATTCGCAATGCATAATTTCAGTCCCCGCAGGCCCGCACACATGACTTACGCAAGTAGGGTTGCCAATATGCTTTGAATAAAACTACAATTCTTGTTTCCTACTGAACATGCGACCGTGGGATGTTTAAAAACCTATTGAATATGAGATAGTTTAACTTATTTGGCAACTATGTGCAATTATTGAAATGAAATATTTTTTGGTATCAATCAACATCATAAAAATAATTTTCTACTTTATATGCCGAAACACGTAAGTAAACAGTGATAGTGTGTAAAGAGCACAGAAGTTTTGCTGCAGAATTCTGTTATGAAATATCAATCGCTGTTTATGAACGGAGTTAAGTAAGGAATTGAGCACAGGCGGATTACTTTAAAGTGAACACTTTCCAACACTTACAATATTAAAAAAATATATTTATGTGGGTATAGAAGTGACGTTTTGAGAGTTTAGATTTTAGCTATACGGATGTTTTCGTATTAAAAATAGTAAAGATGGCGGCATAATGGCTCACAGAAAATTGTAAGTTGTGCTCAGTTTATCCTGAACGATAATTAAGGATAGTTTGCAATGTGCTGAAGGGCAAGGTTACGTGGTTTAATACGTATCTAAGTCTATTAATTTTAATTAAAATTTTAATAACGGCAGATATTAGCAATCAAAACAAAATAATACAATAATTCCAACGTATAGGAGACGCCTTTTTATTCGTTGTCCGTTAGGTTGGAGTCGATTATTAGCGTCGTTTAGCCAATTAGCCTTCTCGGAAAGTGAAAATTTGTATATTCTAAAGGGAAAATTATCTGTAAAAACATGTTCCAGCATCAATATAGGGGAGTGGTTGAGTATGTGTTGAAGTTAGGAGAGGTGCGTGTTGGAATATTGCGTGCCCTAACGGGCCGTAGTTGTGACGTCGTAACACAGTTACGCCAGCCGCAGTATCGTCGCATCCCGCGCTGTTTACAATTAATCCTCTTGTTGCTGCTCCCGCAAACTCCCTCCCTCCATCGCCCCTTTCCCACTCCGCACAACGTCCTCACCCAGCGCTTTGTTAGCGAGCGTCGTGGTGTTTAGGTTTGTCGTCAATTGGCATCGGTTTTGAAAGCTGCGGCGCCGGCGTGAGAGAGATGGACTGCTGGTGTTTGAGTGAGGCGTGTGGGGGGTGGAGGGTTGAAGTCTGCATTGTGCATCCCCTCCCCTCGCCAATTCCCGTAGATGCGAGGTGGGTAATTGGAGCTCGAGGGGGTGGTTTCCACCGCGGGGTAAAGGGAGCTAGCTATTTACGCTGGTGCTCGGACCTACAATTCTGTCCTGTCCAACCAGCAGACTCCAAACTAAGGATGTCTATCTACAATGCTGGGAACCATCTATCAAGTTAACCCCATGGGGAACTTTGGGTTGTTTTCTTGTACTACTATTTCTAGTTCATCAGCAAGAGTACTTTTACTCGCCTTTGTCATAAACCCATTGCCGTCAAAGGGCTGTTTTGATTTCACTATATCATAAGCAAGATTATGCTTCATGCTTAAACCTCTTTCTTGAGCTAATCCAATGGCATGTTGAACTGCTGCTTTTTTATTTATTTTGTTTTAAATGGTTCACTAACGTCCCCCGGTTTCATGCACTATACTGCTTGTTGTTTATTAGTCGAGGCAGTCTTAAGCTTTGATGTTGAATGTGATGTAAATTTGGGAAGATTTACTATGTAAATGACATCGCAAGGAAGTTCTGTTTTGGAATTGTATCTTAAGTCTCTGAACCTTTTGTATCCTTCAAGGCCAATTTCGTTCATGTAGAGTATCCGGTTGCATTGTGCTCTAGTTACAAGCTCTTTACGTTATTATGTTGTACAGTGGATTTGGTCCTAGTTTAAAGGGATTTTGACTTGCAACAATAATTGTTACTATGTTTCCAAGGTGTTTCTCTGATTTCGCAATTTCTGGTTGTGTGAACTCATGATGAATCTTCCTTACTTCATAGTTGCCACCACGTGACACATGAGGTATATCCCTGAACAAGTTGCGCACACAAATGACTTCGTGGTAAATCAGTTCCCACTGTGCTAAATAAGTTTTCCTCCTGGTGTCACCAATTACTCCTGAAGTACTCATATGTGTTTGTTCTTAACAACGGTCAGCTCAACACTGCAGTAAACGATGTATCTGATCTCTTTATTACGAAATGCCCCTTCATAAATTCCTTATGAACCTCTGGTGATGTTGTGGTTAAGTTCTTCATGTCTTTCAAGTACAGAGACCCCCACTAATATAATGTGTACTGTCAAATACTGTAAAAAGTGGTAAAAACTTATATACTGTTACTACATGTAAGTTCCAGTCACCTTCTCTGTCAGCACGAACAAAGGAGTGAAACCAGGTTAAGAGTGTTTGTCACAGTGTTTGAAAACTTAAGATCTCTCGCTTTCTTCTGTTATGAATTGTTTAAACTCACAAAGAAGTTGTCTTTCACTTCTATGAAACATTTGCATGAGTGTGTTGCAGCTACTGACATCTCTTTCTGCAAAATTTATTTGGAGCTTTCGAAGAATGCTGAGCTGTTCGGAAAATATTTCATTGCTGTGCAATTTGAAAAACTCAGTTATTTGATGTCTATTCAGTGACTCAGCAAGTAGAAACATGACCTTCAATGATCGTACATAGTTGATGCCACTAAGAACTGATTTCACTGTTTGAGGTCCAAGGACATGTGATTCAACAAAAATTTCTTCTTCACTTACTCTTCGAAATGAACCTATACAGCCAAGAAATATTTTTGTCATATTAAAGGATCCCAACATAAGCACAATGTTGCTAAATTCTACAGTCTTCAGCCACTTTATTTCTCTTCCGATTCTATAAACTTATTCTTCGCAGGTGACTGGTAACATCTGTTGTTGGAGTTGACTCAAAACATTCTGAAAGTTCTTCAAGACAGTATATACTGTGTCGTAGACCCTACTGTGAGGTTGACTGTGGAATTATTGGTAAAAAACCAAGCGAGTGCTATTTTCGTTGATGTTCAAGTGAAACAGCAGTATTAAATGAAGTCCATGATGGTACTGCCTGGTTCTCTGTGATGTGTACTTCTGGAAGCTGTGATATGTCTGTTCTACTCACATACCGTGCGAGGTTTGTGAGTTCAATATTGATGTTTGCTATTCCAAAAGCAGTGGGTGCCGCAACAATGAAGTTATATGGCTTAGTGCCTCTTTTTGCAGGTCGTACAAATGTTTTTAACTGTTGACACTGCAGTTTTGCTGGGAATTTCGGCCCTTGTGTTTTCCCAGTTTCTAATCCCAATGGTTTTCGTGGTTCTTCTGTCACCTTCTCTTGAAATAATACCATTACTGTATCATGTGTCCCGCCAAGAGCAGACAGTACAGTTTCATCACGGTCAAAATTTGTCTAATGATGCTGTTGTGAACATATATTTAGAAAAATGACTTGGAATGGGAACACTGTCCTTATTCGAAGCAACCGTGTATATGAAGCCAAGTCTGATCTTTAACGAAGGGCTGCATCATAACTGACACAGACGCCGATATGGTTCAAGCCTTCAATATGAATGCTATTCTTGCATGCTCAACGGACAGCAACAGCATTCATGATGTGGAGAGGCGTTCGTCTTTCTGCTGTGAACTATGTAATACATGGTCTGGTAAAGACTTAGAATCTTCAGTATTTCTGAATCTCTTTGTCTTGTAGCTTTAATGTCAACTTGACTGTCACACGCATATGGAGTAACTGCATTGCAAGATCTTAACTTATCTGATGGAAACTTGAACAGTTCGGAAAAAATTGACAGTTGGTTCAGGCATGCACATGTTGTCCCATGAAGACTGTAAATCGTGTTCATCACGATTTTCCGTATCAAAGTTTATTTCCAACAACGAGCTACGCAGTTGTTTAGCACAGTCTTTGATTATATCTGTAGTGAACACCTTCTGAGCAACATCTTCTGCTTTAACAGAGGTGTAAAAGCGCACTGTTGGCTTATTTACTTCGTCTATAGTTGTGAATGATATTTCGTGACCCTAACATTTTTCAATATGTAGGCTTGCATCAGTGTTTGTAATGGGATAATCTGTTGGTCTAGAATTTCTTAGTAACGTCAGACAAAGGAAATGCGACACCTTTCTCAATCCGTGGCTTCATCTCATTTAAAACAGTAGCAGTTACTATTTCCTTTCGTCTTCTTTTTCAACATGGTGATCCTTCCTGTCGTAGCGCCGAAGGTACTGTCTCATGCAATCAACATGGTAATAGTCTGGTGCAAAAACACTTTGTTTGTTAAATCTGCAGTGCGAGTGAAGACTTCATCCCTGAAATGTCTGGTAACTAGCAAAAATTTAGACGCCCGGCCCTCTTCAGAAATCCGGAATGTATCTCGCTCACCAATGTGCTTAACTTGTCCACATATTACACATGTTTTATCCCAACTGTTCCCTTAAAAATTTTGTTGACACCGAGGAGTTACACTTCTTCGGGTCGAACACTGAGTTTCACTTACATGTGGTTTGTTTTCTTCAGTCTTTCGCCGTTTCGCTGCTCCAATTTGCACTTTGTGTGTATAGGTTTTATAACAGTTCTTATTCATATGATACACATAAGATTCCTGTTTTAAGTTTTCTAACCGATAATGAATATCACCATAACGAAGACTTGTTGCATCTCTTATGCGGCCAGTGTCAGTGTAAGTTACGATTCCACCAGTTATTGGCAGATAATACAAAAGTTCGGGATCGGCTTGCTGCGGTACGGCACAATTGACATTCGTTGTCAGGCCAACAACTTTGTTAACCATCATTATGTGACCTGAAACACAAACACAACCACATATAGACACACATACATACACAGAGAGTTTATTATCACTTGTTACTTGACAAACTAGGTACCTATTGCAAATCACGAACACTGTCGTCATATTGCACATTCACTGACAAAATCGTTGATTGTGTTATTTTCTGTAATTCATAGTAGGGCACTAAAACTAACATAGTAAACACATACACCTATACAATAAATCAATTACTATACCGTTACGACATATCACCTCACCCATTAAAATATTCAGTACAAATATACAACACTTGCACACCCAATAGTTGCTATTCATATTGTTCTATTTAACAGTTAGTTGCTCGTTAGTGGTGCCTCCTAGAGGTAATAACTTTCTAGTTATTTTCTTCCTTATGAAATTGTGAACAAATTATGTCAAATGTTTATTTCTGTACCGTGCATAATTTCATAGTAACAATAATTTTTTTACAACAGGAAACAAAACAGTGAAGTTATTTTTTTTTGGAAAGTTGTCTATAACTAGAAAATAAGGCGCAAAAAATCGTCCCCCATTATCAAAACTGTAGTGACAAATAAAAACATTTTACATGTTATTGTTATGTCTGTAAAGGGCACCATTACCGAGTACTAAGCTCAAATATGCTATAATACGTGTCCAATATCCTACATTAACAAAATGGCAGATTCCGAGCTTATGCCTATACTGTCAAACTGTCATCCTCATTATAGTTTATCAGGAGAATATTATGAACATACCACAAGTGCTTGATTTTCTGGAACAAAAATGTACACGAAATTCCCCCCCCCCTCAGCAAGTGTACTAATTAGCTGAAACCTTTGTTTTTATTCTTGAAAAAATTACTTAACATTTTATACCCTGTTTTAAAAAAACTGTGCTACAGTTTTTTAAATCTGCTCTCGTTTAGGATTTAAAAATAATAACCATAAAATAAATAGAATTGCTGGACCATGGTCTTAATTCAGACATACAGCGAGCAGTCAATAAGAAGCTGTTACTTGATTTAGTATACATATATTCTTGAAGTCTTGTCTATAAGTCAGTGAACACACGAAATTTCCCTGTCAATGTATAGTTATTATTTGTAAATACACAAACATATGTCGTAGTATACAAACGTATTTGTACATATACAAGCTTTCCTGTAAAGTTGACAGTATATTTGTAATATATCATGATAATTTTCAGAACTAGTCTTATAGATTTTTTTTTGTAAAAGTACAACATTTATAATTGTAAATAGTTGGTGCTAATACACAACTCCTTGCAACACAAATCACGTTACGCCGCTGATGAAACCTGCACATAAAATGTACCAGATACAGACCTGAACCTGAGTCCTGAAGTTGTTCCACTTAGCATTACCGTCAAGCACGCTCACGACCGAATCAGGTGGCGCAATGGTAACACGTGGTTCGATCCCCGGCTCTGGCCAACCTAATTTCGGTTTTCCATGGTTTCCCGTAATCGTTCCAGGCAAATGCTGGTATGGTTCCTTAACAAAGGCCATGGCCGAATCCTCTCCCAGCTGCTGTCATTGTACCAGGTTGTGTATCTCCGTCTATAATGACCTCACTGTCGACGAGACGTAAATTCCACTTACCTAAACTCCTTCACCACACACTGTCATTAAGTACAAAGGATCTAGCAAAAACGAATGTGTCCGTATCTGTAGACCTCTTTCGAATGACAACCAACTGCTCACCAATGCTTTCTCTATGGGGATAGCAGTTGGTTGTCATTCAAAAGAGGTTTATAATATCGGCCCTAAGAGACCTGAGAAATTCGCAGGTTCACTGACCTGTAGGCTAGCCTGCAAGAACATGTGCGTATTCAAGCAGACATTATCTGCTCACTGGCTGCTCTATGACGCAGTGATATGGGCCTGCATTTAGTTGCTTCTGTACTATTGGCTAAGCCACTTCTAGGTAGTGTCAAATAAGTCACGGACCAATTGCCAAAGTTGCACGAACCTACAGTTACTGGAATTATAGCTTGGGACCGATAGAAAACGCGAATTTTTCAGGTCTCTACAGACGACGGATGGGTCGAAGACGTGGTAGTGTGTTCACTGGCACTGAAAATTTTGTAATACCGCATTGAACTATTCAGGCACTTGGAGTTGACTGGCAGCCCAGGCAGCACACTAATGCCGTTATTTTGTAACGGCCCATATGTAGAACTGATGGAATTTTTGTGCTTTCTTAATAAGTCTCATACCTACAGTTATGGCTGTCATTTATGAAGCATTCTGATACGGGAGCGTCAGCCAAGTGCTACTAGACATTCATTGCAGGGTTAGTTCTCTGGGACTCAGAAATTCCTGCATCTTTATAACAAAAAAATTGGCGCATATAGCAAAAAAATACTTGAACGTCATGCAAGCCATATTATTACTGTCGCACGCCTGTTATCATCATTCGCGAAAACGTATGTGTTTATTCTGTTGGGATAAATTGAGCACTTAAAAAACCCTGTTAAATCTCTACTTTCAGTCAGTAGATATCTTTCCGCTGCAACTAAACACAAACGTCGTCCAGTGATTTTGTTTACATGGTCTGTGAGATGTTACGTCTACATTACACTGTTCTGAAAAAAAAAAAATATTATTAAACACACAGGTGATCAATAACAGCTGTTGTAAATAGTTGGTTGTTATAAATACATTAGATGTAACATACACATAACATAGTATCTCCCTCTGTTATTCATCTCTAATGATTTGAACACGATTCGGTTGTTCAGGCACATCTCTAATTAAACTGCATCAATCGGAATCAGGACATTGTAACACCATACGGCCTGCGCCAATCAGAATGTTGTTATTATGACGCTATACGGCTGTGATATGCCAGTAAAAACACAAAACTTCCAACCATTAACCAGAAAACAGAGCTACAGATGTGTGCATAAGGTATTGAAACCAAATGGTGCAAACATAATTTCGCAGTAAAGTCGTGGTTCTAGAAATCAGTTAAGCAGTTAAGGCTGTGGTCGGGAAATATCTTAACATTTGTTTGTGTGGTGATTTCGGGAGGAAAACATGGCAAACCGAAATTAGTTATTATGGACCGGCCATTGAAGGATTCCTAACGACATCGAGTACAATGTTTAACCTCTATTAGGCCGGTCTTACACATAGGTCTAATATATTGGGCCAATCTGAGAAGGCAAAAAAGCCAATATTGCTAATTACACACTGCAGTCCTATTCATCGTTGGACAGCCATATTACCGAAATTGAGCAAAGATAATTGAGGATGAAATAGATGTGGCAGTTGCTGAAATAATTTTCGTGATTTGTGTACATTTGCAGTACAGTAAAAAGGGAAACTAATTCCTGCACCATGCATATGTTATTGCAACTCTATTATTATCTTTGTTTGTGTTGAGGATCTCATTACGAACTTTCCTCCTAATAAAAGTTCAATAAATTTCAAAACTTTTCTGTTTGGCTACTGATACATTTTAAATACTAATTTTTGCGCGCGAACTACGAAAGCACACTGTAAAAAAATGTGGTAAATTTACTCTACCTGTAATGGAAGCTAATTATCTCTACAAGTGAGGGAAAATTACTCAACACATGTCAAGGAAAGTTACTCAACTGGTAATGTAATTTTTCATTACGTATTTGCGCAAGCCCTCTATGACAATTTGACATAACGCGCGAGCGAAACTTCCGAGTGGTTTGTGTGGCGAATACACTATCTTGCGAAAATTTCCACACATATTCGGATATCAGATTTTCCTCTCAAGGTTGGGGAATATTACCATACATATGATGAGTAATATTACTCACTATTTTTACAGTGCACGTATCACCAATGCATGCACTGTACAGGCAAAGCCCAAGTAAATGCCAATACAAACGCCATTTCATTTGACGTTAGAAGAAAATTCTCCAAAGAGTGGCTAATGCTTTCAACACATGGCCAACGTTCAAAGATAGGCCGAGCACCAATTACACATTGGTCGATAACATCCAAGGTCGGGTGTTGGGCCAATGTGTAAATTCGGCTTTACACATTGTTCGGGTGTTGGACAGAGACAGAGAGAGGTGGAAAGAGAATGAGAGCGGAGAAGCAGTTAGAGCAGCGTGGGAAGACAACCACATTCACTTGGGACTCGACTCTGAAGTTCGGGACTTCGTCGCTCCTTTGTTCCACCGCACTGTCGGCCACTGCACGAAGAATGGAAATGGGTTGCGTTGAAGCGGAAGGTGTGTCGGTTCGTCGGGGAATGGAAAGGGGAAAGGGGGTTGAAAAGGGCTCAGCTGCCCAGCGAATCCCGGAGAGTGTGGTCAGCGACTTCGAACGCATCGGGATGTCACACTTACAGTTCGGATTCCCTCCCCCATCATTCCCCTGCTGTGTTCCGACACTTCTGAACCGCAAGGTCCGTCGCACAGCAAGAGAGGCATGGGAGTGGTCGAGGCAGATGAATAATATATGAAACTAGGTGTCTGTTCCGCCCAGGCTCTCTCGACCACTTAAACCGCGCTCTTGTTTATACTTTTTGGCGATATTAATACTTAACGCCAAAACGAGAGCAGATATCAAAAGTCTGTTTGGTGATTTTATTCAAAATCGTCTTTCTCCATGTTGGCTGATTTTTTTCAAGGCAGTAAATAAAATGGTTTTTGCTAGTTATGTATCCAAAGAACTTTTAAGTCGGAACAGTATAATTTCTTGTTTTGAAAAAAAAAATCGCTACAGCGGCAAAAACCATTTTAAATGAAACTGCCGGACATACATTTTATATCTGTTCTCGTTTGAGTTTAAAAAAATCATCCCAAAACCAATAGAAACGATAGCATGAACTTAAAATTCGTTCAAGTGCGGAAAATTGTTATTTTATATTTGTATCAAGCTGTGCTAAATTTAGATCAGGTGGTACTTACAAAGTATCATTTTATAGTAAAATTTGCATCTTTCTAGTTTTTATAAGCCACAAATACCAGTGAACATAATTAAACGAAAATATCCACATTGAAAATACATGTCACGGTACACTGCTTGGCGTATATATAAACCCATTAGTAAATATTTTTTGCATTAAAAAATTGCTGAAATTTTTAATTTCTGTGTTAAGCACTTCCAGCATATTCTTTAATGCAAGAATATTTTTAATGAGGTTTTCATATACGCTGTCCTGTAGTCGGTGATACACGCGATATACCCTATCGTTGATTCAGCCCAGTACAGTATACCTTCTGCTTTCCTTGTGTTGGCGACCTGGTACCAGGACATGGCAGTACCTTCCTCGTGAATATACAGTGTACCAATTTTACCTTGCTCGTGAGTATACCCTGTACCAATTTTGGCACTACAGCACTGCAGGTACGTCAAGCATTTGTAAATTGTTGCGTATATTTTGATGCAAGGTAGGCATGTACTCATTCAGAAACTACCTCTACTTTTCACACTAGAGAACGTAAACTATCTTTAAAACAAACGCGATGCTTGATTGCTGTTATTTACCAGAAATTGTAAAGCTCATCAGTATCAATATGATCTGATAGTCTTATCACTGTACTTACTCGTGCAAGAATTATTAGTTAAGTTGTCGTATATCTAATAATACACTGCAATTGTTAATGAAAGAGCCCACTTAAGACTTTCAAATTTGGCGTCTAATTATTTAACATTAACCCTTGTTTGTGGCAATAATTCAGCAACTTGAGAAACTCTTGCTACAGCTACCCAGCTACGACATAGAACGATAGTGTTAAGACAAGATATTTGTAATTAATTTTTTTAAATGCAAATGAGTTCATATAACGAAGATTATAGTTTTAGGTTAGACTATACATTAATTTTATGTGTCTGTATGAGTAATGCATGCTTTAAAAACATTTTAATTTTTGCTGGAATATTATTTTTAATTCTACGCTTTCATGTGAATGCAAAAACCATCGCGTTATTTACCCTTAAGCTATAACATTTATTGCGAAATAATTTTTATTATTAATGACAGACTTTACAAAAATAAATACATATTACAAGCGCTAGCAAATTTGTTTGCATTTGTATAAGAACATTATTTTCCTCTGGAAAAAACAATGCAAAAAGGAACTGTAAAGTAAAATTATCATACACCACACTAAAATTGTACGAAAACTTAATTAAACGAATCTTAGTAGACAAAAGTTCTATGTAATATTAAAAAGGAAAAGAGACGACAATACAGTAATTGCGCAAATGTAGCATTTTATTGAGAACGAAAATTCTTCGGAAATTCAGAATGTAGTAATGCTAACATAATTTAGACAGTTGTATAAGATATAAAGGTTACATTACAACTTCCAGCGTAAATTGTAATGTAACTAGGTAATGCATATTTCGAGAAAATGGAAAATGGCGATTACCTTCCTTGCTCTCATATATATATTTAGTAGCTGCGTACCAGAGTTAATATTGGCCAGTCAAATGAGGACCCGTCCAAAACGAAACAAGGACGTCAGATATGGACGTTACAGAAGCCTTACAAACAATCGACTTTTTCCGCAAAAGAAAAATTTTGTAGGAAGCCTTCCCTGCAAAATTGTTTTGCAGTAACCACAATTTCATTTTGTGGTGGCCACAATATTTAAGTGGTGTCAACAAAATGTTTTTGAGGTAACCAGAAAATAAGTTTTGCAGGATAAATATCTACAAAATATTTTGTAGCTGCCACAAAATATTTTTTCCGTGTAGTTGTACCTAAGTATGTTTTATATGTACGATAACAGAAAAAATTAGAACACATACTTTAACTTTTTTTTTTTTAATTTATTGACAAGAAACTTCTCTCTACAGCTTCACTGTAAATTAATTTTAAAATATTTTGTGTGATTATTTTCGACAATTTTAAAAATTTTCCAAATACTTAGGTTAATTTACTACACCAATTTCCGATACTTATTTCACACATGTGTGTATAATTTGTTTAACATAAATGTGAGCAAATATTTCATAACTGTATTACAAATTTTAGTGCTGTATATCTAGCCGGATTTGCATACGCTGGTAACGTCACTCGTAAGATTGTTTACCTCAAAGCCTTCTTTGGCATTACGTCTTATGCATAAAGTACCTCCTTAAAGTTTGATTTTTACAAAATTATAATTAAAATATCGATCAGGAGACATTTAGTAGTAAAAAATTGCAGTTTTCACTCATTGTTTTCCGATGCTTTTGGGATATTTGCTGTGACTAAATTTTGTTGTTCAGAATTATTTGTTTCCCGTCACTTTTTTTAGTCAGACAGACTCGCAAATAGAATCTTCCCACGTTATTTGCCTTCTTCAATCTTCTTCTCATTCAAATATTTCCCGAGTCTGGAAGTCGCTTCCTCTTTCTTTCATTTCGTCGCAAAACTTCCCGGCGCTTCCGCTCGTCGCCCAATGTCCAGCCGAATTTTTTTTTTTTAACTTTTCTAACTCGTAAAAGTTTATTCTAAAGTACGTTACCATTTTTTTTTGTTTTGTATTTGTGGTTCCCCACCCTACATTGCAGGATGTTTCGTATTTTTTGTAACATACTTCTGGAAATGATTTCATACCGAACAATCTCAAGAAAATAATTGTCTGACGTTTGGAAATCCTGTCGTTTAGTTGTAGAAAAAATGAAAACAGTAGGAAAGCGATGTTTTATGTAAATATATGTTTATTTCAACAAGAATCGAGTTACTGTCTAGGAAATATCCCTTGTTACACATCGGAAACTGTTATGAATTAATAGGCCTATGTATTAGTTTCCATTGTACATACTCAAACGATGTCACTAAAGTACCTATTAAATTTTCGCCCCTGACAACATTTACGAACGTAATTCAAGCACCGAATTCGTAACGTCCTTCCGTAGCTTATTTCCTCCTCGTAAGTTACGTACCATCCTGTATTCAAAGCTTCAAAATTTCTGTGTCATGTGACTTAAAGGGCGCGGTCTACCGCAATTTTCACCATCATAGTTTTATTTTTATATTCGTACCAGTAATATTTTTCTTGTTTTAGACACAAAATGTAAACTAAAAATTTTTCTCATAAACATTTTTTATCGCACATAGTTTTTGCGTGGCTCGTTAAAGTCTAAATTTGCATAGTTCCGTTTTAACGACGACACTAAAACCAACTCAATTACCAAACTGAAATATTCACAGTGAATAACGATGTTGTAGGCTAAAAATTCAGCTATGTTGAGCCACAAATTATATATTTTTTGTATTAAAAATATGTTGAATTATTAAAATTTTTTTATTTTCAAGTTTAGCATTTTTTCTTTGTTTTTATGTCCGTGAAATTGTAGCCTGCGACGTCTTTTTCCACTGTGAATTTTTTTTGTTTGGTATGTCACTTGGTTTTAGTGTAGTCCTTAAAACAGAAACATGCAAATTTTCGCTTTAACAAGGCATTACGCGAAAACTATTAAAAACAAAAACATTTCGTTAGAGCCAAATTTAGTCATATTTTGTGTCTAAAGTAAGAAATAATATTTTTGCCAAAAATAAAAAAAAATTAAAAAATGGTGACTAAATTGCGGTATACGAGGCCGCGACTCACCTAAGTTTACAAATTTATTTTTATTTTATGTTTGTACCTGATTTTTTTGACATAAATAGTGATTAAACCATCCTCTTAGGAATTTTTGTATCTTTAATAGTTTTTGCGTAATGAGTCATAAACGTCCCAATTTGTACTTTACTGTTTAATATATGCCATTAATACCAACTGACATACTAAACCGAAGTGTATTACAATGTTGTAGGCTGTGATTTGACACACACACACACACACACACACACACACACACACACATATATATATATATATATATATATATATATACATATATATATAAGAAAATAATATTTTCGTATTTTTTAAAAACTGTTGACATTTTAAAATTTTCTTTTCAAAATTCAGCACTTTTTATTTAGTACAAAAATATAGACACACTGTAAATAATAACCATGCAAAGCTGCAGATGTGCACATAAAGGCAAAGAAAAAAGTTGGGCATATAACTTCTCGTTGAAATCAGAGGTCCCTAAACATACGTCTTTGTTTCGTCAGTAGAACTCAAACATTTGAGAATTCAAACATTCAATCCCTGACCGCGAAGAAGAGCTGCAGATATGCAAATAAAGCATTGAAAACAAACAGCGCAACTAAGACCGTGGCTCTAAGCATTGGTGTTTAGGAAATTCCGTTAGAAACTATTTTATTGGGTCAGTTTATAATATAAATTGATTTTAATATTTTTGCTAAGGTAATGAGTGTTAAATATCTAAAGAATCTATCAGCTACTCCTCTATAAGGAGAGATTTTACTGTGAGATGCGCATATGATAAATATTTTAGATCAGCATATGAATGTTATTATAGCATTTGAGGGCGTTGGACTCGTAAATTTTATTTATTTTTTATATATTTGTGCCAAACACCGTTCAACATTTGCACATCAAATAAAACGTCATTTCCCAAAAAAAAATTAGGCCCAATAGTTTTTGCAAAATCACACATCGACATCACGAAATGGCCATTACGGTGCAGCCAAAATAAAAAAAAAAGTAATAAACTAATGAATTCAAAATTACGGGAACTGAAAGTCAGCGTATCAATGCATTTCTTGACATGTTTGACAAAAGTTAGTTTTGGATATTTCAGTAGTAGCCGAAAGTCAAAATTATTCAAAAGTTTACTAATTTTCATAATTTTTTTTAAATACAAAAATATATCTCTTTGTGTTTACAAAAGTGTCTTAAAGTAGATTACGTCATTAAGTATCGATATGAATTACCTTGTTTCTGCAAATTTATTATTTTTTATTATTTTGGCTACACCGTGTCGTTTTGTGACTTTGATAGGTGATTATGCTAAAACTATGGGCCCTAATTTTTTTTTTATTCGGGGAAATGACATGTTATCTGATGTGTAAAAGTTGAACAGTGTTTGGCACAAAAAATTTTTTTGAATTTTTACGGGTCCAACGTCCTTAAATCAGGCGTCTGTAAATGCTGCGACAGGTTACCCGTCAACGGATTTCTATAGGTCATTCGTGATAGAGTGAGCACTACAGATTTAACCTTTAGAAATATTCACTGGCCGTTACTTCACAGAGTTTAACATAAACAGCAGTTACCTTACTCATTGTACAGTTGGCAGCGAATAAGCGAATGTAGTTCCGTGTATTTTCTTAATTAAATGCAACAGTACTGTAATAAAATTAACTGAATTCGATATACTTGTGTCCTGTATACGTAACAAACTTTTTTATCAAAATATGCATGTTCCTACTGTCTGCAAAAATTATCTTACACGCGGAATCGTCAAGTTACGTGTCCAGAGAGGTTAAATATTACCCGTAGTTAGTCATTACGTGCTGAAATGTACGAATTGTCTGAAATTATAAATTTATCACGGCTATTTTGAGTGCTCACTTAATCCCGAACCACCCATAGTTTCTTCGCCTATAGCCGCAAAAAGTACTCTAATCTACTCTCGTGTTGCCTACTGGAGACAAACTAATCTATATATTACCAACTTCTAAATTAAAAATATTATACCTCTATTGATTACAGTTACAACATTATTAAGCATTAAAAAATATTAAA
This sequence comes from Medauroidea extradentata, assembly GCA_003012365.1. NCBI lineage: Eukaryota > Metazoa > Arthropoda > Insecta > Phasmatodea > Phasmatidae > Medauroidea > Medauroidea extradentata. The sequence continues at coordinate 149,309 of PNEQ01002306.1, read as the reverse complement.
TCACATTTAATAACCCTTATAAAATATCACGGCTGCACAAATAATGCATTAAGAAATCTATAATTGACAGTTATACTTCAACGTCACTAGCAAGTGCTACCAACCTAGAGGAGACATGAGTTGTTCCTTTAGGCTTAGTTGTTTTACTGACAAATCTCAGTTAATTTTAAAAAAAAATCTTATTCTACGACAAACAGATTTAGAAGTTTACCGTCTCAACATTCTATTTATAATTACAAAAACTTGAGAAAATGGCATGTAAATGACAGTAATTGCATAGAATAATTAGGTGTGTGCGTACTGTGTTAGTGTAGATATGAAATCTGGCCGTAGTATTAATTAAGCCGTTATATGAGTAATGTGTATGCGCTGACGTTCTGAACTAAAAATCTCGGTGGATTATTGTCGTTCGGCTATATTTCGCTCCTCGTTTTTCTGTTCCGCGTGGATAAGCTTTGGCCTGATTTATTGGCTAGTCGTAAAGGCGAAAATGGGAGGGGTGAATCGACGCTATTTTGGTTAAAATACCGTCTTTCTGAACATTTTCAGTGTGATGAATCGTTACGCGGCTACGTAAGTTCATTCAAGATGATTTAATGCGCAACAATCAAGTGATGTAGGCTGGGAATGATGAATGGCAAATTTTCTCATGTAAATAATAGCTGAACGTGGTTCATATTTTAACGGAGTTGCTTGAGAGGGTTCAGAGCTGAATACGGTTCGAGTGTAGACGTGTTGCATGTGGTGGTAAATTATGACTGGCACTGTACACAGTTATTAGCCAGTATAAATGCAGCCAGTTTCTGCTGACCGACTTACCTGACTACTGTAAAGCTATTCTCAGTTGATAAACTATTGGCTGGTACTTAAATCACAGAGAATCTGGCATGCAACTTAAATAGTACAAGAAGAAATCTCACTTGCAATTAACAGATAACACCAAAATATTCTACCATTGCAACAGTCGATTTTTAAAATTAATTTTTGACATATTATCACATGTTAATAAAAATCAATTTTCTTTCCTAATTGTGTATATATATATTTGAATGCAAACTTGTGGCAATTTTTCGAGTTTTTTGTAGTTGCGTTTTCATTATTCGAGTGAAATTATGGATTGCCTTAAAAGGAGTAGTATTAAAAACATAGGGACATTTTTGATAATTTTTTTTTCGTGATGGTCGTCAATAACGTTATGCTTTACAGAATACGAAATTATGTATATGGATAATGTTACCTTTGCACGCAACATATAGTTACAATTTTTTTCGACATAAAAATAGTTAAATTATGAATTTAATATGGATTTTTGTTACGGCATTTAAATCAAACAATCAAAAAAGTGTCACATTCATAACAATGAACTCTTAAAATATTTTTTCATGTTCACTGAGGACTACGCATGTTCTTAAAATTTTTCTTTCTGAAGTTAACAAAAGTTTATTATTTACTAAATTAATGCCACTTGTACGTGGTAGCTGTACAAAAATAATTTTCGGCAAATAACTAAGTGCCTTGCCTTTTACTTGTATATCTGGGCGTTCGGAGCACGCAGTGGATTAATGTGTTCCTTATTTTCGGAACAATGTTTTTAGTTACGATTAAGTAGACAAAAAAAAAATTTCTTAAACAAAAAAAAAGTGCAACCATGAAACATTTATAGTTAACATATCAATAGAACAATTAATAAATGAACCTCTGTCGCGAGAGAAAGTTTTCATTTTGGATCAGACATTTGTCTTTTAAGAAAAATAAAGTAAATATAATGTAAAACCTTCTGTGGTTATTTACTAGGATATGAATATTGCTTACAATTAAGGTGGAAAATTTGAAAAGTACTTCTAAGATTTCAAAGAACCGACCTTTATTTTTTTAAAAGTATTATCTTATGTGTTAAACATAATCGGTATATCTACTAACTAATGTCAACCTGTGTATTTGATGCGTGTGAAGTACGCATAGCCTACGTTTTTCATAATTTGCGTTTATATAAGCCAACTTATACTAAGCAAATATATATGTTCTGTATCTAGAGAGCCGTAAAATACAAAACATACTACGGTGTTTAAATAGGGAAATATTGTATCCAAAACAGGCTTCATAGAATTTATGTGAACTAATTTCGAAAATTTAAGGGCGTATGCTGTAGTTATCCTACTGAATAATTAACAAATTCTTGTTTTGGAAATAAACACTATTCACCCTGTATTCTGCGTGTAACTGTACCTGTCTCTCATTTTACTTTCCCGTGTTTAAGAGTGATCTGATTATTAAGTATAGAAACATCGAATCATGAAAACTACTAATAGTTATATTAATTTTTTTTATCTAAGAACGACGCTGTATTCATTTCCAGTTCATCGTGACTTTCACACCAGCTAATAATTTGTAATAAGCCATACATAAATCAGATTTATCAAAATAAATGAACCTGATATCCATCGTTTGTAAGCACTTAAGTAACACCTATGTACGCACCATGTCCACCAAATAAATAAAAATATCAACTAGCTTTGGGGGAATATGCCACACTTACGGATTTCTAAAGCTATAATGTTTGAATAAATGGCAAAAATATTACTATAGAATAATATTTGTGTTGGACATTTGTTTAAGTAAGTAAAGAGATAAAGATTTGCTTAAATAATAACCAACCAATATAGAAAACATAAATGAGTCAAATCTTCCTTCAACTGTCATCTTTACCCGCAGGTTTATTCACAGTAAGCGAAATACTTATGGAATTTATAGTTAAATTTCACTGAATAGGAACTTTGAAAGAACTGTGCAATGGGAGTGCATGACTGGATTTTGTTGCTTGGACATTGTCAATTGCGAAATAAATAACTGTCAAAAGAAAACTACCAATAAAACAAAAAATATAAATAAGCAGAGTATGCTATAGTCAACAGGATACATACACAAAATAAAATTCCAAAATTGGAATCGTGTCAAATAAAACAAGGAACAAACAGAAAATAAATAAAAAAAAAACAAAAATAACAAAAAGAATCCTAAGTTAACATGCGACGCAACAATGAGACGAAACAAAAACGCAGTAGATATCAGACACGAACAGAAATATTACAAGCGACACAATGATAAAACGAAACAAAATACAAAAATATCAGACACAAACAGAAAAAAACACAAACGACAGAAACGATGAGACGAAACCAAACACAGTAGTTTTCCAGACAGTCAGTATAATGACGTTTCGGGAACACTATGTACTTGGGGAAATCTGGGTCTGTCTTTTTAAAGCCGTACAGCCGTCAGCAGCTGGCCAGGATGGTCCTGGGTCGAGACCCACAACGTGCCGAAACTTCCATCAACAGCCTCTGGAATCATACTAACGGTGAGGTACAAGGTGTCTAAACGGTCACCCATCATAGCGTAGAACATAAACATAATTACCTAAGCCACTGCATTTAGATAACGTATTTCACTAAACCGTAACGCTCACCCAAAGTATTATCCACTAACTTGTTTCAGTACAAGTGCCTACCTCTGACTACAGCTACCCAACCCCTTTAACTCTCGTGTAAAACGATTAAACAATTGTTTATAACAGTATATTAGACACAATTTTTTCCACTGTGTTATTGTGGGAAGCGTTAATATGTAAACTCTTGTCGACGGCGAATACATTAGAGAGGTAACTAATGACGTACAATATTTGAATCACAATACAATAATCGCATGAGTTGTCTGGGAGCATTATGAGAACTAATTTAAATAATTACCAGACTAGGGAATCGAGCAGAGGTCCTGCAGTGAGCAAGTCTATAGCCTAGTTTCCACTATCCTACCTCGCTCGGCTTGTCGCTAGAAGTTTTCCCGATACACGCGTGCTAGATACTCACGAAAAAAGAGGATAAAGAGGAATAAGAAGAGTTGCAGATAATCCAGCTCCTATCCTCTTTTTTCTTCTTTCCATGGAGCCTTTCGAATCCCGCGGGCTGGCCAGGAAGATCCGAACCCTTCCAGCCTCCACTCGTCGACACACGCTTCACCCCTTCCCAAGATGAAATCTTCGCTTATATTAGTATGCCGCTCGGGTGACGAGACAACCATCCAACCCCCGACCTTCCTAGGCTCGCTCGTTAGCCCGTGCCCACCCGTCCTCACACACGCACGCAACGCGCGCATTCTCCACGAGAATTGTATTCTTCCGCCTGAAATCACTCTGTTCACCGGAAGAGCGTGAGGGAAGAATGGGATATCTGGGAAGGGGGTTAGCAGGGAAAATCCACCCTAGCACTCCCTCCGCCTCCCTCTTCCAACCCCGGAGAGCGTACTATAGACTCTACCTTCACCACCCACTGAGCTCTCGCACTTGAATGTAAATATCGGTGAGAGAGAGGTAGAGAGCGGTTGTATATATATTTTTGTGTGCCACGTCTGCCAACAATGGCCCCAGACCCGAGCGTTTTTATTGTACGAGAACTGCTTCGCTTCCCCTACTCGCGCGAGCCTCTTTGTGCTGCGAAATTGAAGGCAAACTGTTACAAATATCAAGAACGCCGGAGCTTGTTAAGGGTGTGGGGTAAATGTTCGGACCTACACTAGCGCAAACGATTTCCCATCGCTCCTACCAAACTCCACCTAACCCTGATAACCCCCCTCTCCCTCTTTGGTGCGGGACGGGAGTCGAGTAGAATCCCGTTCATTTCGCAGAGAGGTAAAACAAGGGAGAATGGGTCATCCGAACGGTTTTCAGTTCATCTTCGGAAAACGACCAGTGCATTGTTTCATAGTTCTTTGGTCACTAATAAGTCAAAACGTATTTCACATTTGATAAAAATTGTTGACACAAATAGTTTGAAGGAATAGTTTCTCTCTGTGAGAGCACGTACTTAAATTTAAACGGGTGTATGATAATTCTTTGCAGAGACTAGTGTGAATAGGAACGAAAATTTATCCACCTTATTAATGTTTTCTGAGTGCATTTTGTTTTTCATATTTATTACGGGTTGTGATAGGTAATATTAGAAACTGATATTTTTTTTCATTTATGTATTTCCTTTGAAGACAACACGAGAAAACAAGCCAACTTTAAGGGGACCAATTAAATAATTATAAATGTGTAACTCAGAACACTTATAAAATGGCTTAAACAAAAAATTAGGTAGAAATAATAAGACTAAAGTCGTACAAGATTGATAACCTGTTTTACATTCTAGATTATCGTTACCTTATTTCAGAATATGTTGGATATTTATGTCGAGTACATGTAAATTTCTTCCACGATTGGAGTCTCTTGTTATTAACAGTCGTAATAGAAGCCTTTAAATAAATCCTATATCAAACCTGCATGGAAACACATATGTATTACTGAGGAAATATGGCACTGACAGGACTTGCGACTCACTGGAACAGCAGTCTGTGAAGAAGTAGCTGAGAGCAGAGGTGTTTCGAACTAAAGAAATTTCCGGGCATCAAACTGTTGTGGATGTTGCTAAATGTCTTCTCATTTAAGAGCCCTATATGGCTGACTCATGAACATTGTTGCAGCGTGTTACGAGAAGATTCTTATTTATGAAACGAGTGTTCGATAAGTTTACCGAAAAAACGAAAACAGTAGTGTAGAGTGTAGTTTATGAGCTTCTGTGACTGTAGCCGCGGGGAAGGGGCTCCTCCTCCAGAAGTTACATCAACCATCTTGTAACCGGGCACCCCACCGCCATATTGGATTTCACATTGACCTTCTACCTTGACAAATAGGTATAACATTGCAAAAACTTCCAAATTTTCGCAAATAAATTACAAAAATTTTAATAAATTTCAAAAAATTCCGATTTTTTTTCGTTTAGGCAACTTATGTTTACCTTCTACTTTTCGACTGTCATTTGTTGACATCCGCCATCTTGGTACTTGCACCTCAGTTACCCTCGGCAAACTTCGACTTTTAAGCCATGTGGGTTTTAGTTGGCTTCTTTCGATTACTTATTTCTAGTTTTGCACTGTATGTAAAGTTCACATGCTACGTAGCCTACACGGAGATATCATACTTATAGTTTTTGTAACAAAAATTCTTAAACATACGAAATCAATGAATATTAAAGTCTTTTAGGTAAATGCCGACGACCAAAACATTGCACGCCGATTTCGCGCCTCGGTCATAATGTCGACACTATTGCTGACGTATGAGCCAGTCTACCTCTTATCGCCTGTCTGTTTCCGTACCTCAAACGTGGCATATAGTGCTTTATATACAGGGCTCTTAAGGCCACGATCTTTCATTTATTTCAAACTATTGCAAATAACTCGAAAAAATTTTAACCAAATGATTTGAAAAAAAAAAAAAAAAAAGAGACTGTGCGCAGTAATACACGGGCAAAAAATTATTTTGTTTCATTTTAGCTTACTTTGATAATAAAATATGTGATATTTGAGGGGCAAAAATCCGTTTGGTGTATTGCCACAGAAAAATTAATATACAAACGATGATATGCAAGCGTTAAAACTGCCAGAAAGAATTGTTGATATAAATATATATATATACAAAGTTGCGCTAAAAATATTTTTTCGAAACCACTGCAAAACTAAAGACCGAGGCCTTAAACCCTTTTCACTGCAGGATCAAGAATAGGCAACATTCTTCAGTAAGAAAATTAATGGTTATTGCTGTAGAAATGAAGAAAAAGTACACGAGTCAGTGACAAGATAATAGATAATTATCTGGATGCAGAATCGCAAAAAAAAAATAATAAGACGACAATCATTGCAAACAGTTTCTACTAAGTCTGCAGGTAAACATTTTGTCCAAACGACTTTAATTTAAAGAAATAATGAAACTTACATACTTTACACAGTCATTATCATTGACGTTTTTGTAAACGTATTTTAACATTGCGAAATATCTGGATCTGTAGGTTGTAAATAACTTTTTTGTTTTGATTATCGTGCCTTGCGTTTTCTACAATTAATTCATTATTAAATCGAAATTAATAATTTTACGTAACATTATGATCATTGATTACGATGGTCATATGGTCGTTACCACTAAATGTAGCTTCGTGCGCCTTATCATGGCATAACAGTGCTTTGAAATTCGTCGACAGTCTTGTCTCGTTTACAAACTGTTGTGGTTACAATGTGAGCTATTTTAAGTATGTCCTTCCGTATTAGTATTACCTCCATATCTTGCCTGATTTCACCCGTATCACCTATTTCAGATTCTAATGCTAATACATTATTTGTTTATTTTTCACTATTTTAAATTTAACTAGTGTATTTCAAAGCTGTCAAATTTTGTCTAAATAATTTTGTAAATTTTCTATTTCACCACAGAAGACATTTGTGTTTTGTAAGATTAGTTGAGCCTCGTACTCATAATTTTTTAAAAAATTTATTTATATATTTGGCAGGATTGTTTATGCATTAGATGGTGGTTTTTGGAATTTTTGTACACTAAATATATTTTCTCTAGATGACTCGGAGAGAGAAAAATGTTGAGCTATTGCCATCGTTGTTACTTTTACAAATGGAAGGCAGAATTGTAATTATGCTATCGCATTAACCTTGAAAGAATTGAAATTTAGCTAACGCATTAACCTCTCTGCACGTTCGTAAACCGATCCTACAAACTACCCGAAAAATACGCAAATAAATATAAAATTCCCGTGTGTTGTTTTTCATGGCAGTTCGTGAAAACCAAACAGGAGCTGGAAGATGTAGAGGAATAAAATGTAATACATCGTGTTTTCAAAAACGGTGGTCGTCTCTTAGGTGCGAAACAGCATAACATGTGGCCGTTTTAAAGAAATAAATTACTTTTCACTCGTTCGGAAGAAATAGATCGGGGTTGCCTGCGACCAGTTTTTTTTACGTATGACCCCTTGCGACACAAGTGTATTTATGTTAGCGGAACTGGAAAACGGTGGCAAAAGAATTTGTGGAATTTTTCTTAGGACAGACGGGGAAGGGAGGGGGAGGAAGGTGGGTGGTTGATGACACTCTCCGTGCCATAAATCTTACCTCAACTTCTTCGTCTTTTCGACGATGTAATGTTGTTCTGTCTGACGGTGAAGAGGGGTGGTGGGGGGGGGGGGTGGTAAGCGAATTTTTTTCTATCTTGACATTGCCAGTATGAAGAATCTATCTTGTACGGAAGTCACGTTTTTACCTTTATAAAGGTAATGTGTGCACTAGGCATCCACTGAAGATATACACACATACTTATTGGTATACTATGAAATAATTTTCTCCGGATACCTCCATGAATTAACGGAAACGTATTTCCTAATCAAAGACAAGTTTCCGTAGAACAGTTTCATCACACGGAACTGAGTCATATTTACATGTCTATAATGCTACAATTGCATTTCTACAGATTTGCAGATTTACCGGTGATGTTATTAAAATACATCCGTAATATTTATAGCTCTCCAACCCATAAATTTACGATTTTTTCCGTGCTAGTGTCCGCACACTTACGGACATATTACGTATGATTCCGTAGCGCATATTTACTATATACATTTCCGTATTTTAATCTTACGGACACTATTTCCATTTATTAAGTATACATTTTCCCTTAAAATTTTTAGCGGTGTACATGAGAGTATTTCAAGTGGTACCGAATGCCAGTGGAAAATGTAGTATGTTACAAAGAAGTACTAAACAACAGTTGTTAAAAACTCTCACAAACATTTGGTGGCACTGTTAAAAATAATTTTATTTGTTTTATGGAGAAGTGCTGGTAAAAAATTCCGAAGAAGTGTCCGTTAATCTACGGAAGGCAACTAGCTCCCTTTTTGAGAACTTGTATATTCATGCGGGTCTTCTCTAGGATGCAGGCATAATAATACGTACGTTTATTTTTTAGTTTATTCTCGAATTTTTCCATATGTTTCATTAATCAAACGAAATTATGTATAACAAAATAACGTTTCTGTTAGTTAAACAGACATTTCCATAAAATTATCCGTACATTCTCGGAAATATTTAACAGTGTCATATGTAACCTGTGTGTATGTATTTGATTAATTTGTAGAAATTGGATATATAGGATGTTAAAAAATTCCATGTTAATATTCTGGGTAACTATCACTACACGTAGAGGAACAAAAAATGTCACGTTGACATAGGTCCGAAAACGCACCGTTTTTGCGCTACAGTTAGCAATACACGACGTATGGTTGATAGCGCAGGGCAGGTCCAATTTTAATCACAACTGCCAAACAGATTTTTTATATCTGCACTCACTTAAACTTTAAAAATATTACTAACGCATATACAATAGAAGCATGAGAGCCCAAGTTTATGGTCAAAATATAATCTTCTAAACTGAGTTTGACACTAGTGTAACCGTATTTAACTATTTTAAGGAAAAGAAAAGTGTTGAAATTCTCAGTGTGGCTTGAGGAAAATCATTTAAGTGTTTAAAGTACTCTCTTTAATGTGAGCCATCTTATACACCATCAACTTTAAGTTGCGTGTTTTTTTTTTGCGTCTGTGGCATAAGTTTGCCAAATCACTGGAATCTGACTGAGAAGTTGAACTTGCCCTGGCAAGTATGGGTATACGGAAACAGGAAGCTCTCTAGTCATACCAGTGTCGACTTGGGAACAGCAAGTTGGCGCAAGGAGGTGTTTTTATTTTTTCTCTCTTTTTTGTTACTCTCCACATCCCTCCCAACTTTTTTGTTCCTCTCTCTACCCCCTGCAGTTCCACTCCGTCAGGCATGAGGCATCTTCGTTGTTTATCCTGCGAGGTCTCGACACACGAGGAGGGCGAAGGAAAGAAAAAAGAAAGGAACTTCTAGTCGTCGGTGATTGTGTTTGCGAAGGCGATGGTGGAAACCTTACCTGTCTCCCAAGTTTCTTAGTTCTTGATTGCCCCTTCGTGAGAAGAGAGAGCTGGTGTTTCCAAATGCTCTTTATGTTTTCGATGTAAAGACGTGTTAATCCTTTAATTTTTACGTAAATTTTTTGTCTCGAGCGTTGGAAATATTTGCCCTTATTTGTACTCGAAAATTCCTTTCCTCTCATTTTAGAATATCACCAAGGATTTCTCGAGATACTCTTTTATGGATTTTTTTGCCTTACAGTAAAAAAAATGGCTGGTGTACGGTTTTTTTTTTTTTTGCTCGTGTTCACCAGTTTCATTAAATAATTTTGAAAAAATCCGTAGTTATTGCAAGAATGCCGTATAATTTTTCGTTATACTACATAAATACACGTGATTGCGTCTTTGTAATGCTTGTTAATTTTGAGCTTTTTCAGTCGAACATAATATACTATGAGAGGCTTGTTGGCCTAACCAAATAGTAAGTAACGCGGCAATAACAATCTCAGCATGGCGCACTTAAAATGTTGTCTTTGTTTCATTGCCTTACGTGCACACGTGCGGCTCTGCTTCGTGGCCATTGGTTGGACGTTTTATCTCTCACAGTCACAAGCGCCTTGTGCCGCAGTTAACCTTCCTCTGATTGGCACAGTCACATGAAAAAACGACTCTGAACAAAGGCGTGCTGCAAATAACCGTGAAGTATAATTGCGTATGTGCACGTAAAGCATTGAAACAAAGTTGTGCAAATGTCTTTCCACGGAAACTTCCTCTCCCTTCTGATGCTGGTGCGCTACTAAATGAACGTCTGTGATTTGTCTGTGTGTTTAGCTACACCTAGCCACGCAAACCCTCGACCTATCATAGAAGTCGTAGGATGATATAATGACTTGTAGAATACACTGGAAGGAAAAGTGTTCTTGATATTCCCCCATCTCTTATTATCATATTCACAACATGTTCAAGTAGTTAATGAGGTTTTCTATTGGATGGCCGTCGCTCTCGGGCATACCGCATCTATTGCTCCATTCGTAAAAGTCTACAGATCATTAAAATTCTTTGGTACCAAGCCTGGTAGTAACATTTAAAGGAGAAATTTCAAGGTTTGTAAATATTCAAGATGACGCGTTTGGTAGCCAGCTCAGAAAAAAAAATAATAAAATCAGGACTATTCGAAATTCGCACGAATGTCATTTGTAGCGTCCATTATAATATTGTGAAATGAGTAGCTAGGATAAGCAAAAAATCATTAAAATGGACTAAATTCTATTTAGGTATCAAAATATAATTATTAAAAAAATTGCCTTTTAAACTTGTATTTTTTATTATAGTCAGTTGTTAAAAGTGTTAGGTAAGTACAATACGATAAATAACATCGAGTACATAAAGATGTTTGGTTATTAGTCCATAAATATGTGTACCAAATACAGAATGTCTAGGAAAAAAAACCCATAGTAAATACACCGCGTGAATCCTGGAATAAATTAGAGTCTAAAATGGAAGTTGCAAAAGTTGTG
>PNEQ01002306.1:113924-137897 GCA_003012365.1 Medauroidea extradentata | reverse complement strand
ATATATATATATATATATATATATATATATATATATATATATATATATATATATATATATATATATATATATATATATATATATATATATATATATATATATATATATATATATATATATATATATATATATATATACACGTCGTGTTAGTTACACTATTTATAACTCAAGAACGGCTGAACTGATTTGGCTGAAAATTGGTGGGGAGGTAGCTTAGAACCAGGAGAAGGACATAGGATACTTTTTATCCCGTTCGACCGCGTTCCCGTGTGACGTCAAAGAGAATACAAGTCACTATAAAACGTGGTATAACAAAACGCAATTGACAGCTAAACATAATTTTGTCTATGGATAAGTATGTTTGAAAATTTGATCATTATAAATTTTGTCAGAAATCGATAATCAGTAATAATCAGTAATTTGTATTCTCTTTGAATCATCATTGACAATGCCGCGACCAAGACGATCGAATCTTTCCCGACAAAGCATGTTCACGGGTAGGAAGACCATCTGCGTTGTTTGTTCTTGCGCCTGATAATAAAACAAACGAAGATTGCAACCTGTGCAACAAAATACATGAAAAATATAGAATCATTAAAATACTTAATCCAAAATCTGCTTACTTATTGCCTCTAAGGCGGGACAGAGTTCGCAGGGCCAGCTAGTAGTAAATAGGTCAGAACATTTGCAGTGAGAATATGTGGAGCGCAAGAGGAGACCGACTGCAGTTCCATGTGGCCACATACGCAAAGTGTCATCCTACAACATTTCGCTGTTAAATGTTTGTCTCTGATCCAGACCGTCATTCGCGTGGTGTTCGGTTGTTTCTGGATAATTCTACTCAAACGTTGTATGCCATGGACACAGAATATTTACAAATACAGAAGTGAAATAGCCGGTAGGACAGCGAACTCAGTCACACACGCCAGCAAAATGGCGTCGCTGGCCAGCAACATGGCGGAGACGCCTACGGCCAATCAGATTAAGGTAGCTGACCTGCTAGCCGGTAGCCGGTCCAATAGGAAATCTGCTGTAACATGCAGAAACCAAACATACACGGAGCTTGTATTAAGGGCGCGGTCTACCACAATTTTAGTCACAATCATTTAATTTTTTGTTTGTACCAGATATTTTTTTTTCTTATTTTAGACACAAAATGTGACTAAATTTGACTGTTTTGAAATTTTTTTTGTCTCTCAAACAGATATACCAAACTCAAAAAAATCACAGTGGATAAAGACATTGCAGGCTACAATGCCATGCTCATGAAAATAAATAATAACAATTATTTCTATTAAAAAAATTATTTAATTTTTAAAATTTTTGTTTTCAGTTTCAGCTTTTTTAAAGTATAAATAATTTTTACTCTTTGTTTTTACGAACATGACATTGTACACTGCAATGTCTTTATTCACTGTGATTTTTTTTTTTTTGATTTGGTGTATCAGTTGGTTTCAGTGTAATTAAAATGGAAACATGCAAAATATGACTTTAACAAGTCATTACGCGAAAACTATGAGAGATAAAAAAATTTAATTGAGTAGAATTTAGTCACATTTTGTGTCTACAGTAAGAAAAAAAAATCTGGTACAAATAAAAAAATATAAAAAAAAACGTGATGATAATTGTGGTAGCCGCGCCTGTAACAACCTCGGGCAGCCAATAAGCGGCCAAGTTTGCCCGTATCAAACGAGCCGCCACGTCATTTCACGTCTGTATTACTATTTACTCTCTGCGTTGGGTGGGTCATGAGGTGTGGATTACAAACATTTTTTTTTTATTTTTAACGTGAATTTTTCTGCTTGCAATAGGGATTTTTATGGCGACATTCCGACTTCTACTTGTAAACGTGTTATTGACGGCAAAGCATCGGCTTTACAGATTTCCTGCGTCACTCCCGGACGACGTATACACCACGTGACCTTATAAATATAACCTTTTTCTAAATTAAATGGTGCATTTTCTGTTAATTGGTTACGAGCTTTGTTCGGGGAAGCCAGAGCATGACTTTTGTGAGCTGGCGTGTTTTTGACATTTGTTTGCGAGGTTTTTCGCTTCGCAGTGTCGCTTTCAGCTGGCTGGCGCGAGTAATAAAGTTATTTGAAGTCACTAGCATACGCCGTGAAAACAAATGGTGAACCGTGAGAAGATAAAACTCTGTTAGCGTGCAAGCTCTGAGCACCTGTTGGGCATGAAATTTACGTCCTTAAGGGGGCAGATCACTAAAAATTTTAATTGCTTTAAATTATTTTTTATTTGTAGGATATATGGTTTGTTTTGTACGCATAAATTGTGGCTACTGTTTGTTGTAACGAACATTTTTTTTAGCTCTCATAGTTTTGTATTATACCTTATTAATTGGGCCACGATTTTGTGGCGAAAAGATTTTTGCCTACTTTGTTTCAGTGACTTACGTGCACATCGGTAGTTCACTTTCAAGGTTATTGGCAGCGTGTCTTTGTTCAGACATGTTTTTCATTTTACTGCACCAATCATAATAAGATTATTGTGAGTCTGTACGTCTATAATTTGCCAAGGCCAGTGAGAGTGAAATAATCCAATCACAGATGATGTAGCAGAGCTGCAGGTGTGCACATGACGCATCGAAACCAAATATTGCAAAAATATTTTCGCCATAAAAACGCGGCTCTTCGTATTAAAGTCAAAATTTGCAGAAAAAATAGTTATATGCATTAAAGGAAAACTAACGTACTAACCGAAATGAAACAAAATTCACACTAAAGAACAATGCTATGGACTACTTTGACTCTATATTTTAAAACCATCATGTTAACTTTTCTTTGGTATTAAAAAAATAATGCATTAATTGCTATAAAAATACCTAACTTAAAAAAAGTACATTAATAATAAAAAACTAATCAATGTGGTTTTTATACATGTCATGTTATAGTCCATGGAACTGTTTTGAGTGTGAAATTTTTTAATTAGTGTAAGTAAGTGGTTTTCCTTTAATGCATAAAACTATTTTTTTTTGCAAATTTTGTCTTTAATATGGTGTAGGCCTAATACAAGCAATATAAAAGAAAATAAATCAGTTACAGTAAAAAATAGTCACATAATAAATACCTACAAAACTAACACTACCTCGCCAAATAAAATATAATTTTAATCGATAAAAATTTTCAGTCAACCGCACGCTTAACATTTTCGCGATATACCATCATCTCTATCTACGACGGACTCGTGGCTGTAGTCATATCACTCCTGCTGTCATCAAGTACAACATCACATGTACTACACCAATAAACAACTATATTCCGTCATTGTTGTTACATGTAGAGGCACGCGTATTTCGCGTATTCATATGGCAACAGCCTAGACTTCTCAGACCTATACACACACTTGCCTAAGTCAAACATCCATTTACTTCTAACCGTAACACGTGTTACCACCACGACTTGTTTCCTTATTTATCACTGGCTTGCAGTCATCAAAGATGTGTTAAAACAGGTGTCGCCTAATCCCAGAAGGAGTAGTGAAGTATTAGAATATTGGCATTCAACCTGTCCTAGAATCAATAAGCGAAATAATCGTGCCTCTATGGTTAAGTAACTCTTCCGGAACACGCCCAAGACTTGTGTCACATGTACAAGTGTTGTGTATAGTCATAACCGTCTTCAGTAGAAGGCCGTTGCCTTAGATCTGGCAACACTGCCAGGGAGGGTCATTTTAACACTTCTGTTAGCTCTCCATAGGCAATGGCTTTGCCTGATTCGTTATTGCGCCCTACATATCGGTGAATCAGGGGGAAGCCACAGCCGCTGGTGAGAAAAAAAGAAGTGTTAACATTCTGGCAGGGTTGCCAGATCTTTGGCCGCGTCCTTCTACTAAAGACGGCTATGGTACTGTAAAATATGAAGGTAAAAGTACAGGTAGAAAAATAAACACATATTTACTAACATGACCACACATTGCGCTGAGTTCATATAATGCTCTTGTATAGAGCTTCTAGAGAATCGCAACCTTTCACTCAGAAGAAATGTTTTGTGGTGGCTACAAAATATTTTGTCAATATGGACCTTACGAAATAATTTTTTAGTGGTAACACAATTTTTTTAGTCATTAAAAATCTTTATTGGGGACAGTTAAAAATGTGTTGTGGTCACTACAAAAAAAACTTGGTATGGTCAACTTAAACAAAATATTTTGCAGTGAATAATAAGTATTTCTTTACAGTGCACCCCTAGGATAAGATGAACTCGTCCAGCGTCGAGTCATCAGTCATCACCAACCAGGTCTCAACCTCAAGAAATTAAGTAAATATCTGTATTCCCACGAACCAAATTTGTGCATAGTTCAATTTGTAATAAACATAAATGTTCTTGTTACTGCACTTTTTGGTGTTAATTATCGTTTCAATGTGTTCTAGCATTTCGGTTTTGGTAAATATTCACAGCAGAATTTATTATAGAAATAATTAAATCAGAATAACTGATGACCCAACTCGGACGTTTCATTTTCATCAAGGTTCATGTTTTAATCATCCTCACTTATATTTATTTATGCGCACATTAGCGCAAGCAAAAAGTTGGTATGTTGTACATGTTTCGTAGATAAATGTTTTGAGACAACATTAATATATTTGTGGCAAAATCACGCGTAAATTTGACACACATAACTTAAATCGCTATATATATATATATATATATATATATATATATATATATATATATATATATATATATATATATATATATATATATAGCCATTAGAATATTTTAACATTCACGGCAATTGGACGGAGTTATGCAACAACACACCAACCAACCAAAATTTGTTTCCAATATATTGACCATTAAAGTTGATTTTATAAAATATGTACTCAACGTAAGCCAATAGATAACAAAAAAATTCAGGTAAAGTGTTCTTTATATTTTTTTTATATCAGTCCATAGAAAACAGATGGAGCCAAAATGTCACGTGTATTGACATTGTTAGATGGTCTGTTGTTGCATAACTTCGTCCAATTGAGAATTTTTCAATACATTGACAGTATATTCCTTTTGTGCATAACCTATAGCCTACATGGCGGCAAGTCAGCAAAACGTAATCAGATGAACTTCTTCATCTGCACAACTTCGTCGCAGTCTGGTGGAATCGATTGGCAGTAAGCTTAAGGGAGCGGCCTACCTCGAGGCTCAAAAGCGACGGAGCTATAAGGATAACTTTGAAATGTGATACGAGTGTGCAAGATTCCCTCCGATCCCGTTTTACTATGCGACTTAAAACAGCGACCATACAATTTTGCTGGTGGAAAGTATGTGGCAAACTTCACTGCACGACTCAAAGCTTCGTATACATTCGGTTAGTACATTTTGAAGTACAGCAGTCGGATAGTCTGAAAACGCAGTGTTGCAGCTATATGTTAGAGGATTTAGAAACCGGTTTTCCAATTAGCATGGCGTCTTAACAGTGACATTCCGTTTTTACCCGACATGAGTTTTCTTTTCGAGCATGGGCACAATGGACTCCTGTGAAATAACAATTTTGTAGAAAAAAAAACGTAATTTCATTCCAGTTACAACGTATTTGAAACGCATGGATAGGTAGCGCATTTATGGTAAGTCGCATTTTACTACCAGGCTAGACATAAATGTATGCCGCACGGGAGAGACGGATGAGTGTTAATAAATAATTACAGATTTACGCACAGAGCAGTACATTGGCACTGAATGCCATCATAGTAATATTTTTTTCTTCTAACTTAATAACATTTTTAAATTGGAAGACACGATGGTAGAGTGATTTGAGCTTAGAGGCGAAGCGCCCAGTGTTGAGATAGCAAAATTCAGCCTTGTAATCCGCACGCTTTCAGGTTTCAAACGTGATTGTTGCAGTCCTGTAACTCTAAATAATATCTGCAACAGCCTGATAGTTGCTGCAGCAGTCAGTAGACAAATGATAGAACTACAAATAACAGGTTGTATTTTCTCTGATACCTTAGGAATGTTCAAAACTGTTCTCTATATCACCAGTATAAGGTAACTCGATGGAATATTCCAGGTAGTGGACAGTACCAGTCATGTAGATATTCTACGTTTCGTTAGTTATAATGTAAAATTGTTTAACAAATATGCAGCTAATTACTGACTTACATAGAATTACAATGAATATAGTGTCCTGTGGTTTCGTCAACTTACATTCAAACATAATGGTTTTAAAATTTTTCAATGTTGTAACTCCCTCCTCCCCTTTTCCAACACCCCTTTACTCACCTATCCGTTGTATCGTATCAGAAAATTTTATAATGTTTCATTTAATAATGATTCAACCCATAAAAAATATAAAAACATTATATAAGTACAATTTATATGGTTTACATTTTACTACACAATTTTTCAAAAATTTTCTATACTACCTTGTTAATCCGCATCTCAAAATAGACGCCGAAGACACCAGTATAAGTCAAAGAAGTTTAGTGAAAACTGATTTAGGGGCTTCTATGTAGTTTTGAAATAAAAAAACATAACACATTTACTGAAGGCGACTTTTTTTTCCATTTGAAAGCAAAATCTTCATGCTGTTGCTTGGACTTGAGGCAATGTACACCAACGTGGCTAATTAATTTTATAACAAATGCATTGAAGAATTTTTAATGTAATAATTTCTTATACGCTTGTTAAAAACCAATATAAAAATTAATTTATACTCTTTTTGAAAATTTAATCACTTTCAGTTGTTTGAAATGTCACAAAAGCTGAAAAATCTCTCAAAACTAACTGAACGAAAAAATAAATTCGCACTTGAGGAACTCTAAGAGTACCCAATTCCAAATCCTTATAATTGCTATTTTAAAGCCATTTTACCTACTTTTACATTTGATACGTACGGGCAGGACTAAAATCAATGCTGATGATATTTCTACATTTCTAAACAAATAAAAAGGTACGTTTCAAGAATGAAAAAAAAAAATACATGCGTAATCGCTTTATCATACAAACGCAGTAATACTAGCCACTCGTACAAAGAGATGGCAGTCGATATATATTTGTAGAATGCGTGACGCAAAGTCAAGCAAATATATACTTTTTGTTTTGCTTTTCGAAGAAGGTTGATATCTTTCTTGAAATATGAGACAGGTAAGACTATTATAATTTTTTTTTCTATTTTAGGGCTTCAACGAATTATTTCTAATAGGTGTGCTATATATTTCCGTACACATAAAAATATTTTCGTTGTTTCCTTTAGTGGACTACAGTAAGTAATGAGGGCACTTTACAGAAACCGAAATATTTTACTGTGTAGTGTAGTTCATGGTTAACTGAGCACTTTTGGTAGTTTAATTTTTTTTTCCAGAGAATTTAAACAAACTCTTCGCTTGCGACAAAACTTCTTAGCAGAGTTTCATTGTAAAAATAAAAGTTTTCCAGTGAGATAAAAATGTTTTACTTTTAGGGCGTGAGGCCTAAGGGAAATGTGTATGATATCTCGCAAAAACGTCCCGTAAATGTAGTATCTTTATCGTAATCATCGTGTAGTCAGGAAAGCCAGCAGCTGAGATAGGGTTACAAGGGGATGGAAGATTACGACAGCATCCCTTCCGCAGATCACCGGAGTTTGTGTACCTTCATCCGAAGTGGTCGAAGGAGCAGCCCTTCGTCCTTCCCAGCCGACACGCGAGGAAGGTAATCTCACCACGCCCTTGATTACAACGTCAACTATCTTGCTCCACACCCTCCTACTACCCTCCACCAATTTCTTACTCTATCAAGACGTGTCTCTCAGATGTTTCCCACCCTGATCTTGCAGCTCCCTTATCCAAGCCTCATCCCCCAAGCCATCTACTTTTTTTTATCTCTCATTCCTCTGCTGCCTGAGCGACCGCGAACGGCGCTTGTTTACTTCACAAACAAAATAAGAAGCTGGGAGGAGTTCGCATATTGGATCCTGCCTACCCTTATAGCCGCTCTCTGATTGGCTGTTCACAGCCTGGGGGTGCGCCGCCACGCAAACACGCTGTTCCTACGACTCCCCTTCCCCCTCATGACTGCTCGTGGTTTTTAGTTTATTAAAAAAAGGTTCTGGTCTTTCCGGGTTTCATCCTCGTATTAGGACTTCCCCTCTTTGATTGCCGAAGCGATCCTGTACACACATGCAAGATGAATTCCGTTACCCGTTCAATGTGCAACATGAAGATAGACGAGTTTATCGTGAAATGGTTTAGGAATCAGCTGTGCCCCATGGTTATTAGCCTCGTGTCTTTTTTCAGACACAGTCCGTCATCTGACTGCACCAACGTCTGTGATTCGCAAATGTATAAACACCAAAAATAATTTATACATTAACAAGGAAAATCTTGTTAACTAATGTCAGAACATTATCAGTCAGGTAATAAAAGTAAGATGTCAGAAACATTTTAAAGTGGTTACAAATATCGTAAACACCTATGGTAACTAGTAAAATAAATGTTATTGAGCAATTTTTGGACTCGAAACAAAATAAACCCAGGAGACCTGTTATGTTTTACAAAAAAATTTCGCATATTCACAAATTTTTTTTTAATTAACCAGATAATAGATGTGAATATACAAAAACATTTGTTTGTATATCTACAGAAATGTTTGTAAACATAAAAATAAATTTGTAAGAGTATAAGTTTTTTGTAAATTATACAAAAAATTGTAGTGTTACGAAAAACCTTTTTTGGACACTGGTTTCAAAAAAAAAACTTTTTGTTAATGTACAAAATTTTTTTACTGTGTAAGGGCCTGAAATGTTCACGTTTTTCTTTACGTACACGCCAGAATTCCAGCAACTGTATGTTCGTTTTCTTACGCGATTGGCACTTTAATTATTATACATCCACTGAATGTCTCTGAGCGAATAATAAACACATCCTTAACGTGCCCCATACCACAGTGTCAGCGAGCAGCTAATGAACAGATGTTGTCGGCTTGAATACTCATACATTCTTGGAGGCTAGCCCACATGTCAGCGAACACGCGAATTTTTCCGGTCTCTGCCAACATAACATCAAGACAAACGCGTATTGAAACATAATATTACTGACTTTGACGCAGAGCTGCAGATGAATACGTACGGCATAGAAACCAAATGGTGAAAATAATATCTTCGCTATAACATTGTGACTCTAGAAATATGCACATTCAAGTAAAACAGTTGACTGCTCTAATGGAACTAATATTTCAAAACTCTAGCAGACTTAACAACGTAAAAATAATTTGAATATTTATCAGTTGTTAATTTTTGCGTTTTTAGTGAACGTATGATTGCTTGTTTTGTGGAGTATTATATATTACTTGCAAACTGACGAATTTTATAGTCCCTACATTAAAAATGTATGATCCATGAGTAAACGAATACATCAAATACCATACATGTAAGAAAATACGTACTTAAAACATAGCAAAAATTAAACAATAAAAGGCAGGCAATTTTAGAAAATATTTGTGAGCAAGTACATTCTTTTTTCAGAGAGAATCTTATTGCGTTAAATTTCAGAAATGTTTCACTTCGGAAAAAATTAAGTACAAAAAATTCTATTAAAGCTCGTAATTATTTATTCTATAGCATCTCCAAAGTATCTATTTACCTCGGCTGCATTTTCCGTTTTAATTTATGACCAATGTTCAAATACTTTTAAATTTTTTTGCGATTTTTTTTTTTGCGGAGTAGAAATGAGGCTTGAAGGAATTTAAGGAATTAAATAAATTGCTTTACCAGAACTTTTCCATATTTCGCAGGAATTTTAACGCAGATTATCTTACGAGTGTTACGTCTTCATTCGCGTAGGTAAGCCCGGAGTCTGAGCTTCAGTAATTAACCACTTCGTTACGCTTGTAAGCTCTTTAACTTTTTCTACGTTTCCTGGTTACGCTTGAATCACCTTCCCCCTCCATCCAGCTGGCTAAGGTGAGCGAAAAATAATGGTTTCAGTTTTCCACTGCTTAAGCTCTGGATTTTAAGCTATTGTCCTCTAGAGAGCTCAACGAATTTTATTTTCCCTCAGATACAACCTCATTTTGATGCCTGCCTTCTTTAATTCTTTTACTATCTACAAATATATATATATATATATATATATATATATATATATATATATATAAACACACTCACATTCATGTGTGTGTGCGCGGTTGCGCGAATCATTTCTTAAGGCACAGTAAATGTGATACTCATTTTATTTAAATAATTTGTATTGTTTTATTTAATTAGTGTAATTTAAAAAAAAATTTAGGGTAACATTACTAACACTTGTTTACACTTCTCGGTGAACCAGAAAGAACTTACTTGAAAATTTTACAAACAATCATTACATAAAATAAACTTACTCAATCCGGACTCTTAATTGTAAATTTAAACATTTATTTAATGGTTCGACACCAAGACACATATAAACATATATACAATTCCTAATACCAAATGTAACAGTAAAGCGATCTAAGTCATAAATTCATTCCTGGCCTGAGTGTAAATGAAAAAAAAAATTCTGTGTTGCCTGCGTTGAACTTAAGGGTTGTTTGACAAGTAAATATGAAAATACGAGAAGGGAATGAAACTAAATGGTCACATTTGAGGAAGGACCCTAAGTAATATCAACTAGGCGATCTTAGTAATAGTATCGACGACAAGAAACCATTAAGACCCGGTTTCTCAATGTCTGATTTTCTTCTGACTATCTTCCGATTAAAATTTAACCAATGGTTAGCAACAATATCTGTTTCTAAAGTATTGAATAAGATTAATCAATGGGTTAGAAGTCGGTAACCATTGGTTATCTTAATCATAAGAAGAGGTATTGATTACAGAGTTAAACGGGACTTTTAAAACAAACAAGATTATAAACAATGGCAATTTTTAGGTTATGATGGCAGATGATTTAAATTTCTTGTTTTAAGAAGGTGATGGTGAAGAAATAGTAGATTTCATAAACAGGCCAAGACTTTTTCGGGAACGCCCAAGTTACATGTAAATAGATGACCATGAATTTGTTATGCGATTGCGGCTGAGTAAAAATACTGTCCTAGCACTACTAGTAAAATTTGTACAGCTGAAAGTGACCACAAGACAGGTGTGTACTTATTTATTGCACGTTTTGTTTACATCCCATAAACTTTAGTACGTTCTGGTAAGTTAAATTCTTGTGTAGGTTATGTGAAAACATTTGATGGTTATGTCACATGCCTTCGATGTGTCTATATTTCCATACAATATTTTGCATAATTGGTTGTAAACCTATGTTAGATGTACGTAATATTACGTATCTTGGGTAATGGTAATAAAAAAAATATATTTTTATTTCTTCTGAAAAAATAAAACCTACAATGATCAAGGAATCTGGATTGAAAAGTTCTTAATATAAATTTGTAGATTACTTAACATGTTTTTCGATACTTTTGTATGTTATAATACATATTGTAGGTTATGTTGTTGTTACTTAATTGTGTAGGTTATAACACACATATAGGTTCCTCGATGAATAAAATTCTACTTCTATTTTCTTCCATGCATCTTCTTTATGCTTCCAAGTTACTGTGTCAGATTTTTTTTTGTATTCTATGATACGGGCGTATTTTTCAGTACAGAAACAAAATTTTCGGCACGCGGCCGCTTATTTTTTTCCATTATGTATACAAGCACTGCTAACCAGCACAACTAAATAAACAAATAAAAGCTTTACTGCAGCCAATCACAAGCTTATATGTCATTGCATGGTTGCCACATTTACCTTAACCGATACTTAGCTAAACATAAGATTAAAGTACGTTGAGAAACACTTCAGATTTAATCACCACTTAATCAATAGATTTAATATAATCATAGGATTAGCTAACCAAGGCTTTAATCAGACATTGAGAAACCGGCCCTAACTCTACTTTTGCCATAGAACAACTTAATGTACTTTACCTATACCACGGCCGTAGAAGAACAGGTCTGGATACTCGCCTGAAAACTTGACCTCCTTGTTTGGCTGCAGTTCACCAAGTTACCGAGAATGCTATACATTTTTGGCGCTGTAATCCAGGTGGTCGAGCTCAAACTCCGCCTACTTCCTCACAGTAAGATAAACAATTTATCAAATTGTACTTTATTTTATCAATTTACGAAATACTTCCTTCGCTCACAATTTTAAATCATGACTCAAGAATTCTTTATTTACTTTATAAATTCAACAATGGAAAAAGTGAGCGGAGTTTGAGTCCGACCGTCCTAACTGAAGTGCCAATAAAACACAATATTCTCGGTAACTTGACGAACTACAGCCAAACAACAAGGGGTCAAGCAGATACATTGGTAGGTAGGTGTGTGTCCAGACCTGCATTTCTACGACCAGGACTTATACATTTACTCCATAGCAATTTGCAGTGAGTACACATTTCACAAAATGTTCGATCTCGTGGCATAAGAAACAGGTAACTTAGGATTATATTAGGTTGTCATTTACATCAACACGTTTTAACGGTAATTTGAGTTCCTAACAATTGTTTTGTCCATCGATCTACAAATGATTAACAATTATTTGGTGGTGAGACAACACTCTAAAAACACATCATTTACTACAGCAAACTTTGTTGCTGCAAAGGAAAATTTCTAAATATGAGCAACAGCAACGTAACTATGTCACAAAGAAAACTTTGTTTAAAAGTTACTGTAATATTTATAACAATTTTTTAACTATTAAAATTGTTTACTAGAAAACTTCGTGGTGAAGTTAGTTAAAGCATTTTAAACACGAACTGTGTGTTGAAAAATTTTTACCGTTACTGTAAAGACACTGGCGTTATTTTCAATGAAAAAATTTCATTGAAAAATGTAGTAGAACAAAATATTTTCTCTGTTTTTAAGGCAAGATTTCTTTACTGCCAACTGAATATCCTCAACGAATTTTCTATCTTAGTTTTAAAGAGTACTTTTTACTGCGAACTCTCCTTCCAACACGGAGATTCAGGTTCGATGCCCAGCTCTGTACCTCTTGAGTTGGGACCGGAAGTTTTTGCGAACAGATTTTTGCACCAGTTTGTTTCAATGTCTTATGTGTACAACTGCGTCTCTGCTTCGTGGTCAGTGACTAGATGTTTTAAGGCTCGGCATCAGTCGCCATATTGAATTATTTTATTTTTTGCTCTTATGAAATTCTGAGAAGAAAAATGTGAAATGTGTTACTATAATATCAATTATATTTACCTTCCGCTACAATAAAATCATTGCAGTTGAACATTTGACGCATATATAAGCCGTAATTAGTCTAGCAAATTAAGAATACAAATAAAATTGCTCGACTGATTACGGCTTATATATACGTTAAATGTTCAGCTGCGATGCTTTTATTGTAGCGCAAGGTAAATATAATTGATATTATAGCAACAGAATTCATATTTTTCTTCTCAGAATTTCATAAGAGCGAAACATAAAGTAATTCAATATGGCGACTGGTACGGAGCCTAGCTCCCAGCGCCTAGGGTTTCCTGCCACAAATGACATACTTGTAGCACAGAGAGTGAGAGGTTTTTGGTCAGCGCTTAACATCGAGTTCATTAGCGCTGGTGAGGGGTAACATGAGGTGAGTATAAAGCAACGCCGGAATGAAAGGGCGAGGGAAAAAGGCAGAACCCCGAGAAAACCCGCCAACCAACGGCATCGTCCGGCACGATTCCCACATTAAAAAAACCGAGGACCGACACCTGCTGGGAATCGAACCCGGATCGCTTTGGTGGGAGGCGAAGGGTAGTTAACCGTGTTCTGATTGGCACAGTCAGATGAAAGACGACTTTGAATATATATGTACAGCCAATAAGTTGAGCTGCGCATGTGCACACATGACATTGAGACAAATAGGGCAAAAATATTTTCTCGAAAACATCCGGTCAATACTCATCAGTAGAGATGATGGTACATCGTGAAAATATTTTGTGTCAACATACCCTTGAAAACGCTGAATTTAACTGCAACACATACTTACGTCTGACGCAACGTAGCTGACTGCAGACCAATAACAGGCAATACATATTACAATAGAGGGTTTCTTATTGGCTCAATCAAATAGGGCAACAGCTCTATACGCACAAGCGAAAGCAAGATACGTTTGAATAAGCTGGACGTACGTTAAAACCCAGCAAACAGTCAAGTTTTCGCGTGAGTACCCATCATCTCTACTCATGAGTAGAGACATGCAAAATTCGTGTTTTTCCGCGCCAACAGACTAGACCCCAAATTATTATATAGCTTACTCGTACAACTTCCCCGATAGGCAAACAATGCCGTGATCTGCCGGGTGAAATTCGTCTGTCCAATAATTAAATGTTGCAGGTTTGAGTGACCAACGTGCTGTAAAGCGGTCACTCATGTAGCTGACTTCACATAGAGGCTACGGCCAGTGTCTTCTCATACTGTAATAATGTATATATAGGACTGCTAATTCTAGTCTCTTACCAAATAACAGCACGAATTTTGCAGGACCCTTGTGGCAGGTGTATCAATTAGCCAGCAGGTTTCGTCGGGGTTTCCCGTTTCCTTCGTCCTCGCGTTCTCTCACCAAGGACAGTTTATTATTATTATTTATTTACTGTTCATCAATGATCAAATTATTCCAGTTCGAGTCTTTAATGTAATTATTCATTGCTTTTTTACTAATTAAAATATTTCCTTGCTCATTATACCATGATGATATTGCTTTGAAACAGTGGTAACCTCACCAGGAATGTTTCGAATTGCCTTTGCACAAGCCGGGAGGCGGAATCAGAAAATATTTAAGAATAAAGAAGTAATAAAGGCAGTAGAACGACAAACTCATTCTCACATGCAAGTAAAACCACTTCTATGGCCCGCAACATTGTGGAAACACATAGTACCAATGAGCCTAAGGCAACTGCTCTGCTAAACGACAGCTAGGAAAATAAAAAACCTACCGTAACATGCAGGAGCAAAACAGACTCGAGGATCGTTTCAACAGCTAAGAGCGATTGGTTTCACCTTTATCAAACGGTGACCCACCACAGCACTGGTCATAATACTGTGGCACAGACAGCTTGCTCGGTTTCTGCCGCTAAATCTCCACTGACTGTGCGCCATAAACTCGTGTCAGGCGCAGTACATTTCCCCTCCCTAAGGCGTGTCTACCTACTACTAGCGCCACACTTCGTCCCTTCATGGCAGGACTAGTCGTCGTGGTCGAGTAGTATGTCTCCACTGACCGTGTGCCATGAACTCATGTCAGGCGCAGTATATTTCCCCTCCCTGTGATGTGTCTACCTACCACTAGCACCACACTTCTTCCCCTCACGGGAGGACTATTTGTCGTGGTCGAGTAGTATCAATTAGCTGCTACTCACTAAAACAGATGGCAATGGACGAACAGACGGGGCTTGAGTATACTTAGGATAGTGGGTACTAACACGCAGATCATTTAACTCGAGACTTTTTCGTTTTCCTATTTACCGTGCTCTCGCCCGGCTTGAATGGCGAATAATTGAGGTAATTGCCCATCCGTGGAATACATCTACCTTCAACTTTACCTCCCAGATAGCTGAGTTCAACGCCATCCTTAACCTCTACGCACTCTGGAGCCGTTTAATTACGCTGCGCCTGGGAGCAGGAAACCAATTTAAATTTCGTTCTTTTTTTTTTTTTTACTGTTCTTCTCCTTTAGCGTTAATTTACACGTCGATTATCGCGAAGGAAGGTTTGGCTTCCGCGCTTAAGGGCTTTGCCTACCAACAATTCAGCCAGAACATTTAAAGCGGGGAATCAGTATTAAAAGCACTATTTTTCAGTGGTTAAAATTTAAATAACACTACTTAAATAAAAGTGTTTGCTTCACGGAACTCCTTCACGTATACTGGGAACGAAAACATTTTTATAAAAGTTTATATTTCCATGTACTGTTTTAGATTTAATAATTGAAGTCGAATTTCACTAATAAAATTAACGTGTTCATTTAGCGCGGCACAGTTTGCGATGTTTAAAACAATGCTTCTTTAGTTTCAAAAAATTAACTATTAACATTTTTAACTGAGATGAAATTTATTTAATATTGAGTCAATGCAATATAATATTGAAATCCGTAGCAGCAATCATATTGTGTAGAGAATATAAGTTTCCCTCGCAGTGTAAATTTCTATCCTCTGGTATACATTATGTAAATGGGTGAGGTGAAATAAGTAAACATTCCACATTTTACTGAAAACAATCTGAGATAGCCCAGTTGTACTTTATATGTATCTTAATCGATCGCGATAAAGAAAGAAATATTCCAGGATTCCTCTATAGGACTTTGTGTTTTGAAATAAGTTGTAAAGGTTAATCATTCCCTTCTCAACCTCAGCGTTATGGCATGATTGGCTATTCGCCACAAGAGTCGTTGGAGTAGTGTTCCTTTTGTTAATGTAGACTATTAAATCGTTAAAATACAACATTAAGGGTGCCGCCTACCCGCGCGTGAGAGGCTCAAAAGCGACGGAACTGTAAGGTCGACCTTGAAGCGCTCATCAAATGCCGCGTCGCCTCAACGATCCAAGCGCTGAACTAGCGTGCCAGGTTCCCGCCGAACGGGTTTTACTATGGGACATTAAACGGTGACCATGTAATATTATTGGTGGAAAGTCTGCAACTAGGTTCAGTGCAGGTCGCAATCTGAGTTTCACATACATCCGGATAGTACAGTTTGAAGCACGGCTGTCTGAAAAGGCCGTTTTTAGCCATGTTGGAGGCCTTAGAAATAGTGTTTTTAATGAGCGTGGCGTCTTAACAATGAGGTTTCGATCTTGTCTTAAGTGTGTTTTCTTTTCGTACGTTGGCACAATGGGCGCACGTGAAATATTTTCGTAGAAAAAAATCTGTTTACGAACACACTGCAACGCATTTGAAGAGTGGAGTAGGCGGCCGTCTTAACGTTGTAAATACTTGATTAGTATAGCGTAGGTATAATCGCACTGAGCATACTATTCACGTAATTAAATGCACATGTATAATGAAAATATGATTGTAAATTACAGTTTTACTAACAATTTCAAAGTATTCTCAACCCATCTAGGTTCAAATAGAAAATATTACTTCAACTTTGAATGCAAACAACTTTGTGTTCATAAAAGGTATTATGTTTTTCAGATTGTTCAATTTGCTTAAGACCTAACAAATCAAAGTCTAATTGTGAGCCTCTCAATTCAACCTATAGTTTGGCGGCGAAAGAGTTATTCCCATTTTCCTAAAAGTTGGCCGAAGTGGAATCTTCATCTTATTTATTTTACGAATTAATATGTTAAAAATGTAGCGCGACTCTGCAACTAATGGAAACCTTAAGTGGAACGTGGTGGGATTTATGTTACTGAATTACAGAACACAAGCCAGGGAACTTTATAAAAAAGTTATTTAATTGCATTTTAAGTAAAAACAACTTTCCAAAAATGTATTTTCTAGAGCAACCATCATTTGCTGCAAAAATTCGGAGAAGTTTTTTGAAAACATATAACTTAACCATATTTCGTAATTTAAAGTACTTTTTTTTTGTTATATTTACAACCATTTCATTGCTGCTTCTACAGAAAGAGTTTGTAGTACTATTAAAACATTTTCACCAATATTTTCAGAGAAAAATTTCATTGCACAATCTCATTTATAGTATCATGGGAGCGATGGCACAGTAAATCTGGTTTTAAAATGAACTATCAGCTAATGACCATGTATTTAAACAATTCTTATCGGTAACACAACATTTTACCTAAATAACAGAATTTGGACATTTTTGGCAAGATTTTTTTAAAAATAATCCACTTACTAGCTTTTATTGTGTGTGTGGAAGTGTGTGTGACAATCTGCAGGAGACGATCCTTGAGAAGATACGGATAATAAAATGTTACATGGACTTTTGACCAGAAATGCATGGTATGTCTATGCTAAAAGGAATTTATTAATTCAACACTCACGTATAGTGAAATACAGCACGTGGCATGCTTTGACGAGACCACGTTAGGCGATGTGTTCCAAGTGGCCTCCACGGACCTATATAATCATGAACGTAAACAATGCATCAGCGATTGATGTACATGTTCATTAGTGCCATCCTACAACCGAATGTCGTCACATGCAGCATGCATGCATAGTGTCAGTGTCTGCATGTCCGGGATGGGCTCTGCATACAAGACACCATACAGGTGCACCCCACAGGTTATCGCGTGCCTGGTGTGTTCTCATGTGTGCTGTCAGACATATAAACCTACGCTGTCAAATACCTTCAAGTGGTGGGTAACCTCTCTTGAAACTCGTTTCTTGCTAAACTGCGCAGCTGTATGACTTGATTTTGCGCCTTGTCTAAGGGATCATCTGCAGATTGTTCTCATTCAGCAAAATTCTTTGAAGTGTGTGTATGCATGTGTGTATAAATAAATATATAGTGTTTGGGTACAGTAAAATAACCCCAAAAAATAAAAGAGTGAAAATATAACTAAGAATAAGAGCAGACTGTACATTTTGTATTCATGTCTAGATAAATTAATGTAATTATAATGGTGGAGGAAAAGATGACCATTAATTGTGTATGCTGGTATGATCTTTTACGTTCATAGTGTCTTGAAACTATCCTTTTAGTTTTGGCCAAAACATAATTATTTTACTTAATTCACTTACCTTAACAATTTGTGTGTATATATATATATATATATATATATATATATATATATATATATATATATATATATATATATAGTGTATTTATAATTTAATCATGATGTGATCCGAACACTCGCCTCCCACAGGGAGTTATTCAGGTATGTTCCCTGGTTAAGTGGCCCTGATTTTATTTGGCGGAAAATGTGGCCGTTTTTGTTTCCAAGTGTGTCTTCTCGGGTAGTCTTCCTCCTATGCATTTACCACTGCGCCGTTCCCTCTTTACATCTTCTAATTGAAGCTAATGGAATTGCTATTAAGAGATGTCCTTACTTCGTTATTTTTGCTAGTTTGATGAAATGCAAATGAAATGTGATAAGAGCGTCGTTTGTACAGGAGTAAAGAAAAATACAGACTTTATGTGGTAACCACTACATTTGCAGTCACCGTGAAGCGGTGACCCTATGTTTCTATATGTATAAAGTGACTTATATAAATTGAAACGACAGATTATATGTACATCTTTACGAATCAGTTTGTTTAAGAGGGCGTGGTACATAATTCAACACTAAAAGTGTTCATCTATAACTGTAGATTTCAACAATAGCAATCCGAGACAATAGTTACAGACAACGTTTTAAACAAAATTGTTTCCAGTGTTACGAACTTCTGAGGCACAATCTCTG
The DNA here is from genome assembly GCA_003012365.1 of Medauroidea extradentata. Classification (NCBI taxonomy): domain Eukaryota; kingdom Metazoa; phylum Arthropoda; class Insecta; order Phasmatodea; family Phasmatidae; genus Medauroidea; species Medauroidea extradentata. Next base: position 118,632 of record PNEQ01002306.1, on the reverse strand, counting down.
ACGCCGGAACCTCGTTCATTTAACTGCGGCGCAAGAGATCACTCGTAACTAATTAGTAATTCTGGATAATTGTCTACTCATAAAGTTGGCAAATAAAATTATCTAGGATTGTCAGTGAGTATTTTATCCATATTGGCTTCGAAAAAAGTGAAGAAATACATTTATCTTTTCAGCGTTTATTTATCTACCAAGCACTCTTAAGCTGCTGTCATAAACAAATAGTCACACAAATGTGCAATGACGTGACTGTTCATGTGATACGGTCGAACTTCGCCCCTTATTGGTTGCCTGAGGCTGTCGATACACAGCCGTGTGTCTGTGTAACTACTGTATGTAACGATATATTTTCAATTCTTCTGGTTGCTGGCTAGCAGGCCAGCCGCTTTGTGCTGATTGGCCGTGTTGTTAGCATTGAAGCAATTCTCCTGGCGTGCGTGACTGAGTTTTCCGTTCCGCCAATATTAATCATTTGTATGTCTAAATATTATGTTACATTGCGGTCTCGTAACTTTTCTTTTGTTCTTGATATTTCCAGCCGGTTTTCCTGTATCTTAGCTCTTCGCTGTTGAAATGGCGGTGAGGAAGAACAGCGTCGTTATCTCGAATTAATTAAAATTTGTCAGTGACTTTTATTGCGTAAAAATTTTTACAATGTAAGTAACAATAGGGAGTACAATATGAATTGTATTAGGTTACAATAGAGAAATATTTTTAACTGTTCGATTAGTTGATTTCTCCTACAGGAATAACGAAAGAGAAATAAATGATGTTCCACAATTCCGCATGTCAAAGGAGTAAGAGCTCAATACTACTATTGTTTTTATACCACAATGGCTTAGTTTACGCAATATATTAGCCAAATGTTTACAGAATAAATACAAAACTAAAACACAGCAGAAAAGTTACATTGTTTATAAAGCGATGGATGTACAATTTTAAACCCTGAAACGCCAAGTGTGATTATTTCTTGTAGTTTCCTAAGTAATTTTGTAAACGAACAGCAAAAGCCTGCATTTTTAAATCAGGTAAACGAGCATATTGTAAATGTATGTGATATATATATTTATTTATTTATTTTAAGCGGAGAATAACTAAAAATATTAAAAAATTATTGGAATTTTTGAACACTAAAGAAAATCAGTCTGAGTGAAATGTCTTGCTTGAGCAATTTTCACAATTTTTCTGACAACCGCACAACGTACAAGTTATAATAACACGCCAAACAATTGTTAAAATATATTTAAGGAATATTTAGGAATAAAAAATGCTTCTTTAATATACAGAAAAATGTCCTACACTTTAAAAGACATACCTCTATGTTTTTTAAATTTAACAATATCTGGACTGTGTTATACATCAACCCGCTATGCGTCAGTTGTTAGTTTTGAGTAAAAAAATAATCGTTTTAAACTCTGAAACGGTCTTTAAAAAATACTTTTTGTTATAAGGTGCACCAAAATTTAATTTATTTCACTAAAATACTTATTTAACGACTGTTTCCAAATGGAGAAAATTTAACATGATTTTAAAACAAAATTAAATATTGGTTCACATTTGGTAGATGCAAAACACCGTCCACTTATTTGTATTGTTACAGAGAATATTGCTGCAAGTTTCGATTTATTTGTATAATCTGTAATAAATATGAATATTTCAAATTGTTTATAAAACAGTCATTACAAATCATTAAAGGTGTTTTATGATAGAGTGGACACTTGTAAATACCATCTTGTAAAGAAAAATTATTTTAAGAAATTTTACTGTGGCTTCAAGAGTTGAGTGTATGAAAAGTACACTGTATACAATTTGATTGTTACTATGGTTTGTTTTGTATGTATTAAAAATTGGCAGAAAACTTAAAACTTTCTAAAAAAAAATTATCATAGGGTTTTTAAAAGTGCTCACATATTCCAGAACCATCAATAAATATATTTTTGTTACAGAAATACTATCACATTAAATTGAAAACTTGGCGAACAAAGTCACGGGTACCAGATAGTTATGCGTGAATGATTATACAGTCTGCCAGTTAACCAGATGGGCGTGTTTTGTTTGGTTGCGTGTTTCAGTCGGGCAAGGTTCACTTCAGCTACATCTACGGCATAGGCGTCCTGGGATGTCTGGCGGTGTATGCCCTGCTGAGCTTGATGGCTGTGTCTGGGGTCACCTTGGGCACTGTCATATCTGTGCTGGGATACTGCCTGCTGCCCATGGTCGGTCTGTCCGGCGTTAACCTCGTCTTCAGCCTGCAGTGAGTACCTGCAGACAATCATCTCATCTAATTACACTGTCACACAATTATTTTTTCACAATAGCAAACCCCTGGAAACCAAGCACTCCAATAAATTACTCGTATAATTACAAAGTAGGTCTACTTGCATCGAGGGAAGTGAAGTGCAATGAAAATATAGATTAATATTTTTCATTTTGTTCATAAAAATGTTATACAATTTTACAATAACTGTAAAAAATTTCACTTTTCATAATACTTGAAAGAAAAAAAAAAACAAATGACACCTAGATTGGATCAGGATAATTTACCTTGATGGTAAGAAATTACTCACTTTATTCACATGATGTCAAAACTGAACGTATCTATATGCTAAGAGTTCTTTACACGCACACACAAACACATACATATACGGATACTTACATATACATATTCACATGGTAACTCAGAACTTGGGGCAAGATGCAAGACTTAAGAAACCCTAAACCGACAATGTTTAAATAAATTTTGTGTAAAAAAAATGTACATATTTACTAACGAAAAGTAAAAAAGGCCTATATGAATGTCATATTTTTTTTCGTGTTACCTTAGTTGGTAACATAATCTACAGTCTTGAAATTGTACTCCAAACAATTGCGGAGGGAGTTGTGTTTACAGTGAAAGCTTATATTTTGTTTTCTTCTAGTAATTAAAATGTTATTATTTTTAAAATATATGTTTAAATAAATTTTACGTACAGTAGATTTTGTGAAGAAAATGAAATGAGAGCACTTGTACTTTGAACATACGCTCTTACGATTATTAACAGCGCACATTATTCACATACTCAATTTTCCTATTGTTTCCTCTTGTTTAGGTTTTGTAGTATACAGTTCACTTATTTAACTTTATGAATTTTATCGCTCGTCTTTTATTTGTAAATTCACTTTATTCCAGCAAAATAAGTACTAGAACATTTACTTTAACGCCATGTATTCAGTTCAACAGACGAAAATAATTTTCTAAATGTTTAGTACGCTACGTATTATGTAACTGCTGTTATATGAAAATATGTTCAAGAACAAGTGCGAGATTACCAAATAAACTAAATTAAATAAACTAACGAGAGAAATTTTTAACACAAAGTTCTAAATAAATACCAAGCATAACTTGAAATTTTGAGAAGTTAAATTATTTTTTACGACTATTTGTAACTGTGCTCTTGTATTCTTTATTATAAACGTAGTTTTTGTGGACAGTATGGAAGCAATTGTGGAATGAAGTACGAATTTTAACACATCATTTGGATACAATACCACTTGAAGATTACAACCAAGTATTACTCGAGCTGTGCGTCGATAAATTTGGTTACGTTTACGAAGGCAGAACCTATATATATATATATATATATATATATATATATATATATATATATATATATATATATATATATATACACATTCTCTCGCTAACGAACATTAAAAAATTTATATTGGGTACTCCTGAAAATAACACGATTGCTTATAAACACTGTCATATGTGTTCAAACTTCAGATTGGAGAACACAGTTTACTCGGCCCACTTTGGTTGAAAATCGTCCCAATAATGAACCTTTCATAGTATAGTACATAGGTGGTTCACAATGAAGTGATCACTTTAGAAGACCATCTCGTCAATAATAATAATTTCAAAATAACCTTTACTGTGACCTTAACCATTAACTCTTTGGTATGGAAAAATCTATAGGCCTACAGTTCGATGGTTACTTGGGTTGGTTTGTTTGTATTAAAATGTGGCAGGACACTGTAAATCCATGTTCTTGTATTCGTCAAGACTCCGAAGTGGCCACCGCTCTTACAGTACAGGTTATGTGAAAATACTATCGAATATATAAATTGTATAATCATGAAAGACAGGCCATTTGTCTCAGCAGTTAAGAGTTTCTGACTGCTAGGCTAAGAATCATGGGCTCCATTCTTGGCTGGGAAAGTCTAGTTTAATTTTACCACCCCAAGTTAAAATCTTTTATTTCTGTATGAATTTCACAAAATAAATTCAAAATTCAATTTCCCCAATTTTGTTGTTACACTTTTACTTTCATTTATTGATCTTACGTATTAATTTCATAGACAAAATAATTTAACTTAGTACACTGAGAAAAATATATTGTTATAAGAACCAGATTTTGGTTCCTCCAACTATCCATTATTGTTAACATAGTGACAGCTATATGATTGGTTACAGTTACTACCTACATATGGTAAATGGAGATAGTAATAACAACAAAACTTATTTGTTGACATTACAGAGTTGCTGGGTACAGTCAGCAATGCTGTTCTGCCGTATTAGCAATCTCTACTTGCAGCTCCTAACAACGCAGTATGACAATTTTAACAATATATTCTGTTGCTTGTACAGTGCTGTGTAGTACTCCCAGCTATACAGTACGGTAATTTTAACAATCTGTTTTGTTAGTTTTACGGTACTGTGCAGTACTCC
>PNEQ01002306.1:65043-112924 GCA_003012365.1 Medauroidea extradentata | reverse complement strand
GTGCCTCTAACAGTCCATGACACTATTTGTGTTTACTTTACTTGTTTGTTAACTAAACAATACTAGTAGGAGAGTAATTTAAACAGAGGCAAACATGTTGCGGGCACAATATAGTATTGTTAAGGTTACACTGCTTGTTTGTTAACTTTTAACAGAATCAGATGGTAAGCACAACAAGTAGGAGAGTAATTTGAACAGAAGCAAACATGTTGCGGACACAATATAGTATTGCTAAGGTTTCCCTGCTTGTTTTATAACTTTTAACAGTATCAGATGGTAAAAACAACAAGTATGAGAGTAATTTAAACAGAGCCAAATGTGTCACGGGCACAAAATAGTATCGATGTACTTACCCTGCTCGTTTGTAAACTTTTAACGGAACAAGATAGTTCCTAGAGCCAAGTTATTGTAACTGTAACGAAAAGTGATTGGTGCTGCTAGTGAAAATTTTTGTTAATATTGCAGTAACACGTTTAGTAATTGTTACAATACTTCGAGACAGTATTTTTAACAATTTATATATTTGCATCAGCAAACCATTCTGTTCTTACTACAGAGAAGATAGTTCCTTCAACAGAAAAACGTGCTACAATATTTGGATTGTTTCTCGAACGATAGATATTGTAATTACGTACAGAAAAATCTGTTAATGTTACTAAAGTCTCGTTGTTTCTACCATACAAACTGATTACAGAACAGTTCTGTAAATATCTAAGTGTTAATTTTTCTCAGTGTAGGACGTGCTAAACATTTTACTGTGCTTTTCTCTTGAAGTTCAAGCGTATGAATTTGTAGCATGCTACAGGAGGCCACACAGACCAAACAAATCTTAAATAACAATTTTAAATATCCAATTAACCCTTAAACAATACAGTAACCTTTTCCTTGTAATTGAACACAAACAGACTGGGTGTCATGTTTGTCCCTTCATTTTTACCTCTTTTGAAGACAATAGCATACGCAGGCTTACCTATGCCTAGAGACACTGGAAAATCGCAAAAATGTTCAGCATAGTCTCCAATAAACTATAGTATGTTAACCGTGACACGTGTGAACAGTTTTGTGGCGAATTATACACGCTGTGTGTTCAAGCTGTATAGTTGTAACTGGGTTTGTTGAAGAGAGAAACAGTGCTTCAAATAAAAAATAGCCAATATAGATACGAAACATTCAGTTTATATACAGCAAGTTATCACCTAGCAAAATAGCCAATATAGATACGAAACATTCAGTGTTATATACAGCATGTTGTCACCTAACAAATAGTCAACTATTCCCTTGATTTTCCAGTGTCTCTACCTATGCCTTGTAAACTTAGATGTTCCTCCCTCACATTGTTTACTTCCAAATAGTAACTAAAAAGAGATAGTAAAAATGATTAGGAAGAAACTGTGATTTAGTTTGGGCGCAGAGATTGACAACATTATGGACAAGGGTTCGTGTTGACGCTGTTTGGATCTGCGATGCTCTGTTGCAGAGGATGGACTGGCTTCCTGCTGACTGGATTGGCTATCGCCTGGTGCAGCCTCTCTGCCTCGAAACTGTTCGTGACGGCACTCGCCATGGACCACCAGCAGCCCCTTATAGCCTACCCTTGTGCCCTGCTCTATGGTGTCTTCGCCCTTATCACCATCTTCTGAGCAACCTCTTTGCGCGACACACTGCCTGAGAGTTTTAGTGGCCCTTCGAGAGGCCTCTATGGGATTTACACATTTATGCTATGTGCTTCTTATTTACTGACAGGGTAATGATTAGGTGTGTTTGGGTTGTAGTGTTAACAAAGAAACATTAGTTATTTAGCATTAACCTAAGTAATACTATAAAATTACTATATAATCGACGTTAATATTAATTGTGTTAAAAACCAGTACAGAGTTGACGTAGATTTTAATAACACCACAAAATACAAGCTGGTTTTCGGTATGAACTCTACACACCTAACTCGTATCAAAGAGGTTCAAATTAGGAGCATTATGTTGAAACTAATTATATCTGAAAGGAAACACATTGATGTATAAGTTCTACTAAAGAGTACTAACAAGGATTGCGATAGAAAAATTAAGAAATATTCGTTCTCTGTTTTGTGTATTATTATAACATTTTTATAGTTCCCTTGTACACAATGTATTCAATATATTTTTTTTTCAAATGTCATAAAATAAAGATGTTACAGAAATCTGCCGTGAAAAAAAAATATTTTAAAATGTTTTCATTAAAATTTACACACTGATAAAATTATTCATTAAATTATTCCCCATTTGACCAACGTAACTACAAAATGGGTTGGTACAGACTTTAATCATATTTGTAACAGAAATTAATATCTAATTGATGTTATATTTAAAAGATTCCAAAAAACCACATGCTTGTTAATGTTAATATGTTTGGTAACACAAACCTCTAGCTTATAGACGTTTATTTGTAACGATACAAGATGCTTAGTGTAGGTGATGGTAACTTAACGTTAACATAAAATAATTAGTCCTACTATAATCACATATCCTTAGCTAATTGACGTTTAATAAGCGTTAGTAATTGACGATTGTTTATCTCTTACACAAATCTGTGTTTGACGTTTAATAAGCGTTAGTAATTGACGATTGTTTATCTCTTACACAAATCTGTGTATTGACATTATGAATTTTTAGTAATATGCATGTTGCGTGCATTTGTCATTTTCAGCAGTTACGCATATAGTTTGTATTTAGTTGTAAACTATTTCAGAATATGAAACACATAGGTAAGGCACTCTTTTTTCCTTTTAGCTTAGTATGAATTTATCACTGCTATAAACATAAATAATACAGCATTGTTTGCACAATAAGCACACATATTTTATGTATAACATTGAGCTCAACAATTAACAGTAGTTTGTATTTTAAGTATATTGATGGTGTGTTTAGGGTTGGGTTTATTTCAATAAAGTTTCTTGCATCTGGGAAAAAGTGTTTTTATTTTCTCAATTTAAGAACGATTTAGAGAAAATTAAAAATGTAACTTAAACTGGCAGTTGTAATTATTTATCCCAAAATATTGTGATCAATTTTAAAATCCAGTTTGTAAAGTGAGTCTTGTGTGTTTCGACATAAATTTTCCAACAACTAAATAAGAACAGAGTTTAATGGTGTTGTTTAAAAGTTTAACTACCAACCAAATATTGTTTTGCACAGGACACACCAATAATAATTAAATTTAAGTGCTGACTTTGTGTATGCAGTGAAGGTAATATCCCAAAAAAACTAAGTTAAAGTAAATTTTTGTTTTCAAAATGGTTACTTGTTCATATCTTTAGATAAATAATTTTGAATTTGGAGAAGACTTTAGCGTTAAGCTACAAGATTTCTTCCAGCAAACGTTTATTTTTCTAGAGCGTAATACAGTCGTCATTCGTTAAATTGAAGATGTTCTCTCAGTTAAGAAAAAAGGGCCCTTCAAAAAGTAGTATTAGCATTCCCGACGAAGCAACTCACGACTTTTGACAACCGTCTGTGTAGAGTTTCGTAGCAGACGATGCCTCCGACTTGAGAGAAAAGTTTTCTAATAAGCTGTGATGATGACTACTTCCGTCGTCTTTCGAGAAGAATGCCCATTTCTGCCGAGAGCCAACTGTGGACGAGAAAGTTTGCGCTCGGGGCCTGATGGTGCGACCAAATCACTTACGATTCGTCACTCATCATTACGTTTTTCCTACAAGTTCCACGGTTTTTAATACTGCCATTCTCAGCTACTGTTATTTCTAGTACTTCTGGTTTGAAAACAAAATAGGAAGGCAACCGCTGCAGAAAAGAAATATACGCGGTAATGGAAAGGAAAAAAAAAATGCCTGTTAAATATTGTATGTTTGTTCCACCTCACTGAAACAAGTTACATTGTTTTGAAACTTTTATTACAAGGGGAACAAGAAAGTCTGCGAATCCACCAATTAGAACATTTTACGAGAATATTTTGTCAATTCTGGCGCACTCCATTTATCCTCCAGCTCGAAGAAATATTCATAAATACCCTCGCTTTAATAACTTTCATATCAAACCTTTAAAACGAAACAGACCGATTTAAGACTTCCAAGGAGTAACACGGTGGCCGACATTTCACCTCCCACCAAAACGATTTAGTTTCGATTTCTCGCACGGTCGATCCCAGGATTTTCGTAAGAGGGAATCGTGCCGGACGTTGCCATTGATCGGCGGGTTTTCTCGATGGTCTCCCGTTTCCCCAGCCCGTTCATTCCAGCTCTGCTCCATACTCACCCCATGTCACCCCTCACCAGTGCTGAAGACCTCGATGTTAAGCGCAGACCAAAATACCTCACTCACTTACGACTTCCAAACTTAACATAGTTCTGTTACGAGATCCAAGATTACCGTTCAATTTTAAAATGCATTTATGACTTGTTGAAGTTCATAGTAAACAAGAAGAAGTGTTTTGGAAACGGTTGCGAATAGTAGTCTCTAAAGGCAAAAACAGAATTTTTCATCACGAGCTACAATATCACTATACATATATATTATGTTTTTTCCCGTGAGCTATTAGTTCTGCATTACTATTATATTTACAAACACGCCATCTATTAGTATACATTAACTAATATGTAGACAATTATCTATTGATGTAGCTGTTTTGTTATAAGAAGTGCAATATTTTGTTCAGTGCTTAAGGTTCTTATCTAGGTAGGCTATCATTTGTGTACACTGTAAAAAAAAGTTGAGGTAAATTTACTCTACATGTATTGGAAGCTAATTACCTCTACAAGTGAGGGACAATTACTCAACACGTGTCAAGGAAAGTTACTCAACTGGTAATGTAATTTTTCATTGCATATTGGCGCAAGTCCTCTAGGACAATTTGACATAACGCGCGAGCGAAACTTCTGAGTGGTTTGTGTGGCGAATACACTACCTTGCGGAAATTTCCACACATATCCGGAAATCATATTTCCCTCTCAAGGTTGGGGAATATTACCATACATATGATGAGTAATATTACTCACATTTTTTACAGTGTATGTGAGGCACAAAACCAATGGAGCGTTACGGGCTTGTTCACGAGTTTTTTTCAGACTGGTGCCAATAACTCAAATATTTTTCAACCAAAAGTTTTGAAAAATATGAGTCAATGTGCAATCACACGATGCACAATACTGTTGAAGCGTTTTTTAAAATAATGTACCATTCGCCAGTAAAAAAAAAATAATTTCATTCATTTTTGCTTATTTTCACGACGAAAAACGTGGTACTTTGGGTAATGAAATCTAAAACACCGTCGAGTATAATTCTACAAAAAAGTTCAGCTACAAATTATAACTTATAAGTTGTGAAAACTGTGCAGCGAAATTTTGATATGAGTATTAGGTAGCAATAAAAAAAGTATTTACGAAATAACTGCAAAACTCCGTAACAAGGCCTTAAGAGTGACGTCGGTCGGCATATGTATGGCACTATCACCTCTACACGCAAACCCCGCAACGGGCACGCAGAGCTTTACCTACTATTATTCATTTTCATATGGAACTTTAAGCGGTGACTGTTTTATTTTATTTGCCGTGCTTATGGTTGAAATTCCAGCCTTATTTCTATTTCTGCGTTTTTCGATTCCGGTTGGAATTTTCCTAGATACGGCAGTTTAAGAAACTTTTTTTTTAGACATTTTGAGAGTCTTGAAAAATTGTGTTTCCAATAAGCGATTTTAATTTTTAAACTGAAGAGACATTGTTTGAAATGTGTTTTCTTTTCATAGACGTACAAACGTAATACGTGTTGAGATGTTTGTTCCAAATATGATTACTTATAATTTGCTGTAATGCGTTCCAAGCGCAGGTAGAAAGGAACCTTAAGAGTCGAGGGTACTTAACTCATGGGCATTGTGAAGCCGCTTACCTTTTCTTGTTGCGGTTATCTACGAAAACAAAACCTACTTGAAAATGCACCACTCTTTCTATTGTAAAATAAATAAGCATGCTTCTTAGAAACATGAACTTTGAGCCCTTCAAAATAGCTAAAAAAAAAAAAAAAAAAAAAAAAAAAAACAGCTTTTTTACAGACTGCAATCACTCCAAAAAAACGACATGTATTCGTAAATAGCAAAACGAGATGCGTTGACCCTTACTTAATTTTCAAAAATAACATTTTTGGATCAGGGCTTTAAGTCCCATAGGAAATAGAGTTCTACGAAAACATTACACTTCTGCGAATAGAGGCGATATGCTTCTCGTCAAGAGCAGTATTATTGCTCTAGTCACTCCGCTATTCCCACGCGTCAAACGCGGAAATTTGGAACCGGTACACAATCCTCTTAATGTGTGGAATCTAAGTTATCGCTAGAAACAGTTTGCTGGGATTCCAAAACATTTGAAAATCAATTATACAGAAGAATAAAAAATTAACCCAATAATTATGTTTACGTGAAAAAAAAACACCAAAATAATGTTTGAGCAATCATTTTTTATTTTTAGTTGTATTTTTTGTATTTTAACTACGAATTATGTGCATTACATGAAAATGAGTTTTTTTTTTTTTTTTTTTTTTTTAGCAAAACTTGGTATTTTGTTACGGATGTTGACATCACTATCATTGGCTCAGTTCAAAAGGGAAACAATAAAAATTTCCAGTTATGAGTTAAATTAATATAAAAAGATTTCCTTTCCGCCAAAAAAATCTGTTAATTGACATATTTGGTTGGTGATAATTTGAAGCAAAAGTACAGAGGTAACTATTTCAGGAGTTAAAAATATTTGTAATCTGCCTTTTCTGGAATAATCACAATTTAAATTTAAAGAAACGCTATGTCTAGAACTTTACTGACAATCAGAATAAAGTGCCACGTTATTAAAACAAGGGAATTTAAGTGCTGTTTTTCTCTTCAACTGGGAAGAGTGCACTTCTGTCGAGTGTTGGTGAGTTGTTTCCTTTTGAACTTTGCCATCGATATTTTGCTTTGTTAAATGTGATATGGAAGAAGGATTTTACGTTTAAATATTCACGTTTTCCCTGTAACGAAGTTATTAAATTAATGCATTGAATTCTGCCGACCAGAACAACTGTTTCCTTTTTTGCATCATACAAAAATGTGCAAATGGCATTTAACTCTCATCCAGAATACTGGACGCCTTTATATTTATTGGTTTAATGTATGTACGTACTATAAGTTGTTTGCTAACTGAAATTTTAAAATGGAGCAAAACAAATGTAATCTTTTTGTGTGAAGACCGTATAATAAAATATAATATACAATTGTATTTCCTGTTATTTCATAGTTAACGTTACAATGTTAAACAACCCTCTTAGACAGGTGCTTATTTATTTTGATTATATTAATTATTCTCCATTCTTTTATTCTGATATTGTTGTTGCATTAATAAACCAAACACGTATTTAATAACTATTAACTGGTATTATTTTTCATTAACTACAAGTGAAAATAAAAACAATATTCAATCCACAAATCTTTTGAACAGCGTGTTATTTAAAATTTTTAATATGCATTTTAAAGAACTGTAAAAGCTTTATTTAATTTGGTTAGATTCTGTTGAGTGTAAAACATTGTTAAGACACTTCTACATGCATTTGACAACTTAGAAAAATATTTTTGTACAAGCAGTGAATAACAAAAGTAGTACATTTACTATAGGAAAATATTTAAAGTTACTTCACGACTTTATACCAGTTACGGAGAGGTGCCTATTATAATGGTGCTTATGTTTTGCTACTTATTTCACAGAACAATTTATGTGATACGATATCAACTTGCCTACAGCAGGATACAGCTATACTCGGCTGTGCTACATGGTTATTAGCCTTTCGCGTATGTGAGTTAGAGCAGCTTACAAGACGTAGCTAACTCTTGATGTCGACATATTTTAATTGGTTTTAAGGTAACTCGACCAATAAAGAAAATGTAATCTTACACTACTACAGGTTTGTGTGCTGTAATATTGACGAAGAAACGATGACTTCTCATGATGAACGGTGACTAGTGAGTGAATGGGAGACTTTGGTCAACCCTCAACGATGTTTATGAAGCAACGTTGGAATGAAAGGGTGGGGAAAACGAGAGATCTCCGAGAAAACCCGCCGATCAACTGCTTCGTCTGGCACGATGTGAGCATGCGAAAATCCGGGGACCGAATCTTGATCGCCATGGTGGGAGGTGAGAGATCTGAACCCTCGGCCATCGTGGCCCCCTAAAGACGACTAGCAGAATTATGTTATGATTACACCCTATCACCCGTGCTGTTAACGAAATTGGCTTGGTTGCTATCCAGCTTCTAGCTTGGTGCGTGAGAATCATCGAAATAGCTAGCATAGAATGAATTGAGGTATTTAAGCACTGATTATGTAAAAAGGAGATCAGTTAGTCGATAGACGTGCTGGAAAGTAGATCTTTACCTTCATTTAAAGGTATTTATTGTGTAAAACTCTTAACGTTAAGAAGATGGCATCGGAGATCGAAGACTTGACATCTGTATCAGTGGCTACCATTCAGCCGGAAGTGTTCACTGGAAATCATGTGCATACTTCTCTGAAACAGTGTTGCTACTGTGGGAATTCATTTAGTACACACTCGAATGCTCGTCGCCATGAGCAAAGTCACTGTATGTATAGTCTTTCGTACAAGACTTACCTGTGTGATAACTGTGTTGAAGTGTTTACTCGCAATGATATCTTGTTTAGACACAGGAAAACATGCAAAGGAAAGGTTTCTCGTTCATCGTGGTGTGAATGAAAGTACTTCGGTAAACTGTTCTCTCGAATTTGTGCTCTACGCATACACGAAGAAAGCAACAGCATGTTCGGTATCGCCTACAAGACTTACTCATGTGATAAATGTAGTGCTGTATATGCGAATAAACAAGGATTAAACAATCACGTCAGAAACTGTACTTCAAAAATAACTACAACATAGGTGAATGTTGAATAATATTATTGATATACGATCATTTTGTATGTTTTCTTCACGACTGAAATAAAATCTTAACGTACCAGTCAATAGACTCCTGGGTTGATCATTTATTTTCTCGTATAATATATAATTTCTCTGGAGAAAAGTACTGACAGTAGAGTGTATTTACGTAGAAAAAAAGTAAGATTTAGTTGAAATATATATTCATGAAAACACGTTTGCATAAGACTACACTCTACATGATACGATTATAACTTAAATACGAAAATACCAAGCAGGCAATGTTAAGAAGTAACGTGGGACTCGGTTTCGAATGTTTAAAATAACGAAAATTTTACTGATAAATATGACTGCAACTGTTTAATTTAAATCAATATGTTACAAAATGTATACGTTTTAAGCTTTAGGTTTGACAAAGGAAGTGGAGACTATCTGATTTTATATTATTATTCTTCTTCTTGGTCTTGAAGTTGTTTCTTATGACAAAAGTCTTCCATGACATGCCAGTGATAAGTATTAAGCGAACATGTACAATGAGTGTACGTAAAATATTTTTTCGCTTAAATGTAAATTATAGATGAGCATAAATTTTATTTTAGGTTACATTATCTTGATGTGAGAGTGCTGGAAACTAATCAAATATGCAAAGTTATGAAATCTACATAGATATGAAATGAAATGGTGCAGATAACTTTGGAAATAGAGTACCGTATATGAAACCATCTGGCAAGATGTAGTTCTTTAGGAAGCTACAGGCTCGCTCTCGAAAGTAACGACTCAAATAAACATATGAAGTCTTGTTGTAAGTTAAAATCTCAAAAGTATTTGACCTTGGTTTATGCCTATTCTGTAAATAAGATTGAATTTAGTAAAGAATTTTCTGAAAATCACAAGTTTTGCGTGGTCTGGAACGCTGTACGCACGGTGCAATAAGAGTGAGAGTTTTTATGAAGTATTAAGGATTAGCACTAACTTAATTGTATGGTAGATGTCAATGAAATATGGTAAAGAGATATGATGGTATAATGGGTTGGAGTTAACTTTTTTGATTGGAAATGTGTACATTCAGTGTGGTTTAGTAGAACTACTTACCTGTAATAGTAATTTGGATTAGATAGTGACAGTGGCGTTTTTCATTGCTGGGATGGTATTTATTTATTACTTATAACGTGAGCTGGGTGCGCGCATAGATTTGATGTCATGTACGAACATAAACTGATGTGTGTGTGTGAATGTGCGTGATCATGTGATAACTTGCTCTGTTGAAGCGTAGTGTGTGTGTAGATATGATCGAGTATGAACTTGCTCTGCTGGGTAAGTACATGTGTGAGGTTACATTCGTGTATGAACTCACTCTGCACGTGAGTTTGTGTGTGAGTATAATAAAAGTCTGTATGATCGTGCTGATATAGGTCAGAATATATTATTGTTGGAAAATATTTTCTTTGAAGATTAGTATTGTGTAACTAGGTAAAGTATGCCGTATATACTAGGATATTTAAGAAAAATGTTAGATTTAATATATAACATTTATTTCTTTTATAATATAAGCTGAAAAATTCAATATTATCCGAGTATTTATGAATGATAGTTTCTTTCAGGATAGTAGCAATAGGAGATAATGTTCATGTGAACGAGAAAATTTATTTGAGTACCTTAACTGACATAAGTAACTGATCGGACCTTCAGAATATATTATATGTTCGTTAGGTTACGACTGAGTACCTTGATAGCATCAGATTTTGCTCAGTGTGATGATTCTAAGTCATGGAATGTTCAGTATTATGGAAAAATTAATATGACTGTTATTTATAAAAACCAAGTGATACATATTAAGTGCACTTGTCTAGTCATGATAGGAATTCAGGTACAAAAATTGGATACATTCATAGTAATTATGTGACTTCGGAAATAAATGATCAAATGTCACATGGAGAATGATTTGGTTTGAAGTATATTTCATTGACTTTACATGAGTTTTAATAGTATGTTCCAATGGACTTTTGTGTGCATTGCCTGACTGAGTAAAATGTCTGGTTTAGTACAAGTAAGTAATGAAGGTGCGTTTGTCTAGATGAAAACTGAGTTTGGTTTGATGGATGAGAACGAAATGCAGGTTTGTACGACCTAGAAAAGTTTAGCGAATAATTATTATATGCTATGATTTGACTGACATTAATGTTCTGGAGATGATACCGTATGTAGCATGTGCCAGCTATTGATATTTGGTATAAGAGGGACGGCTTTTGGTTGTGTAAAGTTATATGATTGAAAGGTGCATTTTATATATTCATATGGTATGGTTATCTGATTTAACATTGTAAATATGTGATGATATTTACTTAACGTACAGTATCGAATAGTTTACTATGTGACCCGCCTCGGTTAGTTAATGAATGCTGATATAATACTGAAGTGTATGTTATGTACGGATGATAAAATGAATTTAGAAGTATGGTAGTTTTGATGCATACAAATCTAAAATGATAAGCTGAGTGTAGCTTTGACCTATCTTGATAATTTAGTAGGTAAACGAATGTTACAATTGATGGTGGATTAAGGTTCTAGGTAAAGTAGTAGGTAAGTTAAAAACAAAAGTGTTGAACTTGTGATTTAGAAAAGTCATCGCAGGAAAAAATGTCTTATGCTGTATGAAATATAACAGTTTCGTATAAGTGGTCTAGGTGTGCGACGATCGTCTTAACGCAGACAAGACTTTTGTTGAATTTGAAGACATGTTAGCTAGAAGGACAAGTTTGGATTTCTTGTGATGGCAAAATACTGAGCTCAGAAAGCTTTCACCAGTTTATCGTATGTGCCCGACCATGAGTCATGATAAGCTTAATTTTTTACACTATATTAAACATGATTTTTACCAAGAGGGATATTGGTTCGAACCTCCGTGGACGCATCAGAAAAACAAATACACGCTACTTGTTCAGAATTTAAAAAGAAATTCTACAGTGTATACGTTTTTCAAATCCGAGCAGCCGTTTGCAAAATATAGACTTGTAAAGTCACAAAGTTATATGTTTTATTGTTCTCCGCTACAGATATATACTGTAGCTGGCCTGAGCTGTGTGTCTGGAGTCGACACGTTCACACCCTCCCGCCCCCCTCCCTTCCTAAGCCTACCTGACACCTTACCGGCCGTAGGTGTAGTGTGATCAGTCTCTGTCCCTCTCTCTCTCTCTCTCTCTCTCTCTGTCTCTCTAGCACACACGCTTCCAACAGTCTCCACGCGAATAAAGTAATTGAATTTTAATTTGGTCGATCTGATTTAATTAAAAAAAATGTGATGTTATTGAAAATAATCAAATATACGTGTTAGTAAGTTTTAAATTTTTTTTTTTTTCGCAATTGGTAACCTTGACGAATTAAATTGTAAACGTATACTAGGACTTTGACTAAACAGAAAAGATGATTCAATCATACAATGCATTTATTTTTCAAAGCTTGGACTAGTTACACAAAATATACAAACAGATATTTAAAACATGTATTAGTGGTTTTATTACATATTCGGTCTTATACACGTGTGAAGACACCAACAATTATCAGCATTATAAATACGAACCAACTGGTGTTTACCACGTATACAAATGTATAGAAAGGTTACAAATATGGTTTAATCTTAGGAAAATAATTATGAAAATTATTACTTTTTTTTTTCTTATTTACACTACACCACACACAACAGACTTTAAATAAGTGTTATTTACAGGTAACCCTTTGGTAATAAAACATTTCTTCTTATTAAATTTGTATTGGTTTTTAAAATTTCTTTTTCTGTACATACATACATTTGAATTTAATAAATGCGTGTCCCCGCCAACTACCTCTCTGAACTCATTTCATGACTGGTTGGGATGATGATGATGATGATGATGATTTAAGTAAATTGAAAGCTACAGAGTCTCTCTTGTTCAACATGAATTTTTACACATATCATGGGTTATCATAAAACCAAAGTCTCAGGGCGTCCGAGTTACACTGTGCGCAAAATTTATTTTTCTCGCAGTTGTGAAGTTTATCAGTATACATTTCAACAAGTTTCCGGAATGTAGGGCACTTAAACGACTTATGTGCATCGATAATTTTAATGTTGCTCGAGCACACTTTACGTAACACATGCTTTTGTCTGTTTCCGATGACAAACACTGGACATTCTTCATTTACGATGTAACCCAAGACATTGGGTATTTGGGTGTATAGAATGTTGCCGGAATCCCACTTGAGTCCATGTTTCTGGTACGTTTGCAGTCGGTACAATTGTTGCGAGGTGCGGTTCAGATGATCCCAGGGGCATGGTGGTTCGAAGGTGAAAACTTTTGTCGTCAGGTCATCGTCGATGTCCGATATTGACAGCTGCTTGATAGTGAATGTGTCTTGCGAACGAAAGCCTTGGATGTTACAGTACATGTTACTGCGTGCAATTTACTTGGGAAAAACATCACTACTTAGTCTCGCAGGTAGGCGCCTTTGGAGGACTGCTGTCACTAGATGTGATGCTAACTATAGTGGATGAAGTGCTGGTCGTTGACGAGCGTCGTAGCACCTTGCACCAACTCCTGCGATGGTGGCGTGTCTGGAAGCGAAGTGTGGCCCCCGGAAACACTCCTTGAATGGAAAACAGTCGATAATGTCTTCGTCTTCTTTTAGATGATCTGGTAGGAACTTGTGCACTGATTGTACCTCGTGCAGTGCGTAGACGAGAAGAAATTATTTTGGCAAGTACGGTAGCTCGTTCACTCTGTCTAGCAATGTTAAAGATTTATACCTTCCATATGCCACCATAGCAGATAATATTTTTTGTCCGGCTGAACAGCAAGAATACATTTCATCTGAAGAGAAGTTAATACTGGCGAAGAACACACTAAGTTGACAGTTTTTTTATGGTATTTGACACTGTATGTTATGATTACAAAAGTAATTGGCGATATTTTTTAAAGTGTCCGATGGGTGTTATAATAAATTGTATAAATACACATTCGAAAAGGTACTGTACAATTGTACTGTATTAAAAATGTATAGCAATTTGCTTTTTAATAAATTAAGCTGGTGAATGGATGCCCATAAGACATTTTCGATAAACAACACAAAGTTCGTTTGCACACACACTTGCACTCACTTCAGTCCAAGGATCAGTCTCTGCTAATGATGTAAAAGTATGCCAAACACCCGTACATCTCTCGTGGCATAGTAATGGGGTTTGGAGATTCCTTCCCGTAATTTCGTTTTCGAACTCACCTTTTTTATAGTCATATTTTGTTTTGATGATTAGTTCAGAAGCTTCCTTCTTCATATCTTGCATCAATATGGGGAATGTCATTCTAGGCCTACAAAGACCTACAGCACACTCGTCGGTGTCACAGTCTCGTACTGTTAGCGAAACGACTGCTCCATCGTTGTATCTTCTCTCCATATGGAAATGTATGTCATTTTCACATCTTTCAACAATGTGTTTTACGAATGCTTCTGGGGTGTACGTAACTCCGTGTAACACTACATTGACAAAGTCGTATTTTTTTAAAGGGTTAAATGTGTCTGTCTGACTGGGGGTAAGTGTATGTACTTGCTGTGGCATCGGTCTTGAAGAAAGGTATAGTTCGCACGAAAAATGTGAGCACTGTGAAGACCATTCAGAAAATCCACGTCTTTGCACAACATGTGTATGTCCGTTACATTTCTCTCTCCATTCGCACACTGTTTTGCTTCCTGTTCGACGAAGTGTGTATGTGAATGAGCTATGGCCACGAATTTCAGTCACTTTTCACCATTTCGCTGTAGCAACAAGTCGTTCAGTGTGCACGGAAGTACTGAGTCTGGACGAATATTAAAAACGTAACATTCATCGTTGTCACGTGATAGTTCGTCTTGTACATAGTATCCTTCATATGAATCGTAACACATTACCAAGTGAATATCGCCATCACTGAACTAAATTTGTAAAACTCCTTTAGCATATTTAAAACATACTCTTCTGTAGCCCACCATTACGTCCGTGTACTGGAATGTGTCTTCAGATCTGAATGGTTTGTATGTAGCAACGGTAAACTCGCCCATTTTGATGTCTTCGTTACTGAAGTCGTCGGAGAGTTCCGAACTTGAAGGGCTCGGTGGTGACATGTAGTTGCTTGTAGAGTTCACTGGTGGAAGATGATACATGTTTCTTTTGGTCTGTAGGTTCTGATGAGTCCAATAAATTTTCGCTTTTCCCTGGTTCTTGACTTTCTCGATACTTGTGTTCTGTGACGGTGACCTTCTTCACATCAGTTGTAGACCACCGGAACTCTGAGTGTGGCTGCCAATGAAGAACGGATAAACTCTTCTCGCTCTAATGCAGAACAATTACGACTTCTTTCCGACACAGTTGGAACAAAATTCCGGCGCGGTAGAACAGTACGTTAACTACATGCACTTCGTCGTGTCTTACTGGTTTGCTGATGCACGAGTGCAAATGAACGGTTATACTTTTAACTACAAATGAACAAACCACGATATGAACTGAACTCAAAGAGGTAGACGACGGAGACTGATCGTTTCCTTCTGTTGCGAGGGTTTATAAAAGTGTAGAAATATGGGAAAGAGGGGTGACAAGTGACCATTAGAATGTGAGAGAAGGGGTCTACCAACCAATCATATGAAAGGTTAAAAGGGGAGGGGGCATATAAGGTGTGATGAGAAGAAGGGATACTAATAAAATGTAAGTACACAGAAATTTATTTAGGTGATGGTGGGGTATATGTTAAGACATAAAATTGAGGCATGGAGGGGGGAAATCGTATGTAATTTTCCCAAATAAGCTAAGGAGAAGGCCAGTGTATAAAGGTAAATGTATTCTAACGAGAAGGGGTCGGTAGCTTATGATTGGTTACAGTAAGAGAAATAATGTTATGTTAGGAAAGAGGGCTAGCTTCTTATTGGTTAGTGGAAATGGTGCTGAGGGAAATGGCACATAAAGTAGAAGGGGAAATAATTTTTTCGGAAGGGGCCGGGAAGGGGAGAGGAGGGGAGTGGTAGTTTGAGCGGGTTATAACACGAGTGTCGGTGAGAGGGGAAAGTAGGCGGGAGATATCATCACGTGACTAAGGGCCAATTAAATTAAAGGATGGGATAGGGGGGAGGGGAAGGGAAAAGGTAATATATACATGTTAAAAGTGGGGGGGGGGGGGGGGTTAGTTTGTCGATGGAGCTCGTCGGGGTAAGACGTGTCGGCAGATGATTTAATTAAATAATATTTACATAAAAAGTTTCTTACTAGTTTTTTATTAAATAATTTTTATTAAAAAGTTTTTATTAAAAATAATTTTATTAAAAATTGTATTTATTAAATACGTGCGGGGTTATAATGGAATGTTAAATCTAAATTTTTTTCGAAGAAACACCAATATGGCGGCCGGAAACAAGATGGCGGTCAGAAACAAAATAGAGGTAATATATTTTTTTTTTCCAAATTTTTTGAAATTTTGGAATTTTTTTTAATTTTTTGAAATTTTTTGAAATTTTCGTAATTTTTTTTTAAATTTTGGAAAACTTTGGTAATTTGACGCTGAAGGTCAAGGTCAATGTCACGGTTAAATGTCAAGGTCATCCAACATGGCGGCTGGGGCCGTGATATCACAATATGGCGGCGTGCCTCCTCACTCGGTCGGGCTCCTCATTCCGAATCCTGCACTAGAAGCCCCATAATCATACTACTTACTATGTTATTATTTGTTTTGCAAATTTATTAAGATTTTTTTTTAATTCACTAAGTTCCGCATCTTCATCCGAGTTCTATTGCTTTTTAAATCAGAACAGATTTAATAATAGTTCATGTGTATAGGCTACAATCAGACCTAATAATTTTAAGAAAAAAGATTTTTAGTATGTTTAAGAGTGCGTGGTAGATAAATAAACGCTAAAAACATCAATTAATTTTTACGCTTTTTTCGAAGCCAATATGAATAAAATACTCAATGACAATCCTAGATAAAGGTATTTGCTAACTTTACTAGTATAAAGTTATCCAGAATTACTAATTGGTATTATTAATTTTTCGTAAATTGTCTTTAAGAAATCTACAATTATAGATTAATGTTTTTAGCGTTGAATTATGTATCACGCCCTCTTAAATGACGAATATAATAAAACAGAGCGGCCAAACGCCACACGTTTAAAATATATTTGAGAAATACTGAATTTTTAAATATACGCTTTGCCTGAACGAAGGGTGAAACGCCTTGTGAACGTCGCCAAGACATCGCCTACAGACGCGATATGATGTTATCCAAAACGAACATGAAAAAAAGGCCTTCGCGTATTTCTTCGCATCACGTTTGATGCAGTATTTCGAAAGTAATATCATCGCTTCGCCCCGAGGTAAATATATTGTCGACTTTTTCCGTTTAGCCCAACTTCAGGTTTATCTTTTTGCCCGTTTCAAGGTCTCCCTCGGATTATGAAAAGAGTATTTCGTTTGATGTCCGACCGAAGGTTGTGACTCCCATTTGGAGGTACAGAAAAAGAATTTTATTTTACCGCGTTTTAACAACGAATTTTTTTTCTCTTTAACAAAGTGACACCACAATCGTGTTTACGTTGTCCTTCAGTAGAAGCGGATTTGCCATTTGTGATAAAGGTTATTGTCATAGGTTATTCCATTCGCCTTATTCGTTATTTTCTTTTCACTCTAGTCTACCTGCTTATTAATCCCAGATACATTGAGTTATTTTCAAACAAATTTGGTCCAATGCTGGGTGTCTTGAAAATTATGCATAATAAGCATAGAACGTGAATTTTGGGCTGAATTTGAGTCGAAAATGTGATTGGCAAACTTTTGTAAGACGACATTTTATGTGCAAAACGTGGCCACACAGCACGGAGTTAGTCTCTTCTTGTACTCCACAGATATCTTACTTATCTGACTACTTCTACTATTCTGACCTGCATATTACCGACGTAGGTTCCAATTCCGAATATTCCAATAATGATTTCACTATTACTCGACGTAAAATATATACAATAATTCCAGAACTTTGAGCTCATGAGGGAATTTTCTCCGTGCAGTGTTGGCATACTGTACGCGTAAAATGTCATAGTACAGAAATTTGCCAGAAACATTTTCGTCTCCAGTTTATTTCAGGAATCGAGTGATTTACTTACTATACGGTAGATTATGGACGTCCGTAAAATATATAATTAACATTTAATTGCAATAGAATATAAATAAAAACAACCTAAAAAATTGATATTGAAAATGTTTAACTAAATGAAACACAGTAATAATTTTGTCAATGATTAAATATTTGCGAGAGAAAACAAACAATAGAATACAAAACCAAAATTTCGAGTGCAGTACACATTCACTGCTGGTTCTTAATTTAAGAGTCGGTCCCCGGAATTTCGCATGTGGGAATCGTGCCGGGCGCTGCCATTGGTCGGCTGGTTTTTTCGGAGATCTCCCGTTTGCTCCACTATTTCATTCCGACGCAACTCTATAAACACCTTATGCCATCCGTCACGAGAGCTGAAGACCTAGATGTTATGCGCTAACCACAATATCTTACTCACTCAATTAAAGATAATTTTTATGCTATTCCTTACAGCTTTCGGGTAACTGTAATTGTGCGTCAGTAAATCGAATTAATTCGAGATGTGTAGTTTAGTACTTTTATTACAAAAATTTAGGGGCCGCAGTGGTCGAGTGGTTAGCCGACCCCCCGTGGCTCAGTTTGTTGAGCGGCCGGTTTTGGTGCGGGTGGTTCTGGGTTCGATTCCCAGATTTGGCTGGGTGTAAATTTGTGTTTGTCCATTTGGGTCTCAAAAATTGCACTATAAAAATTGTCTTACGAAAAGTACTGGGGTCACCCATATTAAGTCACATTAAAGAGGAAAATGTGTGGTGCAGTGATGATGCGGAAGCTTCCGCGTCGCCACTGCACCAAACATATTATATGAAAAAAATAAATAAAAACAGTGGTCAGACAGCTCGCCTCCCACCTAGGTGATCCAGGCTCGATCTCCGGCTGGTTCGGTCCCGGATTTTTTTTTTGCACGTGGGTATCGTGACGGACGTTTCCATTTCCGGCAAATTTTCTCGGGGAACTCCCTTTCCTCCCTCCTTTCCCATTCGGTCGCCTCTCCACACTCACCCTACTTTAACCCATCCATTGCTCAGGCCAGACGGACAACAAGCATATCTTACTAAACGAGCAGCCGGCCCAACCTTTACTCTGACCTTCTATCATACTCAATTTGATCTTGCCCGATAACGTGAACGCGCCGGGGATTTTCATTGCCAAAATACTATAAAATTGTGGACTACTTTATGATCATGTGTTTTAATCAAAATTTTATTTTTTAACTCGAGTTTATTACAACAGGAAATATAATACTTAAATTTTTTTCATTTAAGTTATGTAACTTCCCTTAAGGGCGCGGACTACCGCAATTTTCATCACCATTATTTTAATGTTTATATGTACCAGATATTTTTTTCTTATTTTAACACAAAATATGACTAAATTTGGCCCTTATCAAATTTTTTTACCTCTCATAGTTTTCGCGTAGTGGCTTGTTAAAGTCATATTTTCAATATTTCCGATTTAACGACTACACCAAAACCAATTGATATACCAAACTAAAAAAAATCACAGTGAATAAAGACATCGCAGGCTACAACGACATGCTCCTAGAATTAAAGAATAAAAACTATTTGTATCATTAAAAAAATTATTTAATATTTTTAATTTTAAATTTTTAGGTTCAGCATTTTTTTAAAATTCAAATAATTTTTATTCTTTAATTTTATGAGCATGTGATTGTAGCCTGCAATGTCTTTATCCACAGTGATTTTTTTGAGTTTGATATATCAGTTTGTTTTAGTGTAGTCGTTAAAACGGAAACATGCAAAATATGACTTTAACAAGCAATTACGCGAAAACTATGAGAAATGAAAAATAATTATTGAGAGTCAATTTTAGTCACATTTTCTGTCTAAAATAAGAAAAAAAAAATATCTGGTACAAATAAAAAATAAAAAAAATGGTGATGAAAATTGCGGTAGACCGCGCCCTTAAATTAATCACCTGAATTGCGCACTTATGCTCAGTTACGTTGGAAAACAAAACTACGCGAATTTTCCCAGAGGAATGAGTAACTTAAACTTAAACGGGAGTAGAAGTGTCTAAGTGGTGGTAAATTAATTTCTTCACTAGCAGTTATAATTCAATAGACTATATCCTAAGATTGAACAAGTGTTGAGGTTTAAGTCAGCGACTAAAATATGTATTCAAATCTGCCGTGTAATATTTATTATAGTTTCAACCAATTTAGATATTATGTTTGTGTGGAAAATTATTGAAAACCAAAAAAGTTAATATGTATCGTGGAAAAATTGTTTTATTTGAACCTGTAAGATTTACAAATTCTTAATATCACATTTTACTGACATTTTAGTTAGTTTCATTTACAAACGGCACCATATTATAAAGTGAAGAGTTTAATTTACTTTTAAATGTAAGCTTGTTTCTACTTACGCTTACACTGGATGATTTTTGTTGTTGTATTTCTTCAAAATATCCATTTGAGAAATAACTGTTCCAGCTAAGTAATCAAAAATGTCAAACTAATTTTATTGCTTATTCTGAAGAAAATGATACTACTATTGTTAAAATCATATACATAATGTTTCGTAACTGATGTTAAATAATTTAATTTGGAAGCAAGACTGTCCAGCAAGAATGCGTCGATAAGTGAACCGATTTATGGACTACATAGATCACTATAATCTGCGTATGGATTAAGTATGAAGGTTTACGTAGTGCAAACGGGATCCGACAGTGGTTGGGTAAATGTAGTACGATATGAGGCATGTCTGGTTACGCTGTAAACACAGTAGCGTTACATTTTATTTTCCAGGCACTTGGAGCTGATAAACAAACCAGACAAGCATTTTGCGTCATTTTCCTGTCAAGAGGAGAGTTCATGAAACAGTTAAATTAATTTAATAAGTTTTATATTTGTACGAGATATGGTTTGTTTTGTAGACATACATTGTGACTACTTTTTACAGCAATGAAAATGTTCCAGCTTTTAAAGCATTTGTTCAGTTGCATATTAAATCCTAAATTTGTATGAAATGGTTTTATACAAAAAAATTAAAATTAACTGACGTATAGAAATGATATAATTTACTCTGTAAAACTGTGTCATGGGTTACGTCAAGTCACGCACAAAAACACTTCATTGAAATTAATCGTATTAAAAAAGTAATTAATTAGTATTATATTTATTTCAAATTCAGAATTTTTTAAAAATACAAAAAAAATTCAATTAGGTTTATTTTTATAAATGTCTAAATGTAGCGCATAACAATGTTCTTCACTGTCAAATATTTTATTTCTGTAACTTCGTTTTCGTTTCTTGTATAAAACCGTTTTATGAAAATATAGGCTTTGGCACGCCATTATACAAAATTATGAGAGCTACAAAATTTTCGTTACAGTGAAAAGTGATCATAATAATGTCCGTATATTAAACATACCACATCTGGTACAAAAATTAAAATTATTGAAACAGTAAAATGTTTGCAAGGACCACAACCCCCCTTCCCATTAATTCTTAATTTCTGGCCCCATGGTTGCGTGAAGTAAAGTGCTTCTTTTAATGTGTGTGTCTTACGGCTACGGTTTGAACCATTTTTGATGGAGTAAAATTTGCGAAATAATGTTTCGCCGATAGTCTCTTTAACTCTGCAACATTTTGCAGTATCTTAAACAAAAGGAAAACAATAATTTTTACATACTTTTAACCTAAAGAAAATAAATAACAATTTATAATTGGATCAGTTGAAGAATAACTGACAAATAAAGGAAACATTTTTAGGGACGCAAATATTAGGCCTACATTGGGACATATCAACGGTATAAATATATTTTCCAACAATCATTTATGTAAAATAGTGTATTTTTACACATAACTATCTGTTTCAATCATTGAAACGAATCGTTAGCACGCAATATTTCACTTATAGAATTAAAGTTACAATGTTTTGACAAATTTTCTAAAGTATCGTTTGTGAAGCGTGTGTATACAGTTCGGTGTATACCTAGCAATACAAGTCTCTTTTGAATTACGGGATTTGTATTTGCTTTAATTGAAACAGCGTTTTCTCAGTGATGAGCAAAATTCTTGCGTATTACTTACGAAAAAGAAAAACCATTCAAATTCTTTACGTCTTTGTGTTTTCGTGTTCTCACACCTGAAAGAGGAAATCTCTTCCTCGTCAGGTATAAAAGGAATAAATGCGCGAAGAAATAATTCCTTGAGGCTACGCATAAAGTACCGGTACTTCGAAAGCTTCTTCGAATTGAAATTTATTTTCCGCGACCTTTCAAGTTATGGAAAACATCCGTTTGCTGGCGGGCAGATAGCGTCTTCCGTCTCACAAAGCTGCTTTAATTTCCGCCCGGGTGACAACCAATCGCGTCCAACTTCTGACTTTCTCCACACCATCACTTGAGGAACTGCCTCGGGACGACAAATGCGATTTACAATCTCACTGAAATCCTTTGTCTCTGTGATGTCTCGATCAAAACTTAAGGCAGTTCAGGTGTTAACAATTAACAAATGCATGATTTTACTGGTTATTCCGGCATGCGTTGCAATGCTCCTTACTAAATTTTTTGCGTACTATGTTCGACCACTTTACTCCGTTTTGCACCCCCTCCCCCAGTATAGTTTTTGTTGAAACGTTCGAGGGCACAGGCATAACATCTAACCAATGTTTTAGTTCAATCGGATGAATGTTACAGGAACGCATGGACGACAATCGAACTAACAACTTTAATTTTTGTGTGATCTTTGAACAATTCTTGCAATGGTTTGTACTATGAACATAACAGTTTTTTTTGCATTCGCTACTGCAGGCGAATGTTGTCGTATTGCAGAAATACCCACAGTTAAACAAAAACAAAGGAAGAAAAGTCAGCAAGATCTAGTCAACAGACGTAAATCATGCAGATAACTCCTGACAAGAATTTAGTAACATCACAGAAGACGACACAAGGACAAAAAAGTTATAAATAACACAAATTTAATTCCTAAATTAAATAAAGTCGACTGAAAAATGACGACAAAAAAAAGACAGACAAAAAAATTAGAAAAAGCAACAAAATCGGATGAACGACAACACAAATAAAGAGATACACGAATGGATATGAACACAAGCAAGACACAACACAGGAAAAAAATACGAGAAATAATAGGCTATCTTCTCCATGAAGAAATACATACATGTGTAAAATTTTGTGATGAATGGTCAAATGGAGCTCATCGATCTCGCACATACATACCTACATATAGGACTTGAAAATCGCACAGTTTCTTGCAACATTTGTTAATGGATATGGTAACTGACCAACACGACATAATTGTCGATAGACCAATCACAGGTGTCAATCTTACACTAGTAGAATTCTTATAGGCTGTGTCAAGTAAGGTAATGGTTTCATGTACGTATAAACGAGGGCCAGCCGCATAATCGAAAATTCCAAATTGCTGAATCGACGTTTAAACCAAGCGATGAGTCAAGTTTTCCCTATATTTAAGTATTCCCATGACGGCAGGTCAAATGTGGCAGTAGACGCCCAAACAAGGCCAGCGTACTCACTTAAGCACAATAACTTATACTGAAATAAAGTGGTCCGCGCCACATTCTTAAGGGCGCGGGTACCGCAAATTTCACCATCATTATTTTTTTTTATTTGTACCAGATTTTTTATCTTATTTTAGACACAAAATGTGACTAAATTTGACTCTTATGAAATTTTTTTATCTCTCATAGTTTTCGTGTAACGGCTTCTTAAAGTCATATTTCGCATTTTCCCGTTTTAACGACCACACTAAAACCAACTGATATACCTAACTGAAAAAAATCACAGTGGATAAAGAAACTGCAGGCTACAATAACATGCTCATAAATTTAAAAAAAAAAAATCATTGGCTTTTTTATTTTTATTTTTTTCATTTTCAGCATATTTCTTTTTAAAATACAAATAATTTATAGTCTTTAATTTTATGAGCATGTCATTGTAGCCTGCAATGTCTTTATCCACTGTGATTTTTGTGAGTTTGGTATATCAGTTGGTTTTATTGTAGTCATTAAAACGGAAAAATGCAAAATATGACTTTAACAAGCCATTACGCAAAAACTATTTGAGATAAAACAATTTCATTAGAGCCAAATTTAGTTACATTTTGTGTATAAAATAAGAAAATAAGTATCTGGTCCTAATAAAAAATAAAAAAATGGTGATGAAAATTGTGGTAGACGCGCCCTTAATGTTGTAAAAAAAAGTCAATATTGTTAGTTCTGTATTTTAAACCAAGTTAAAGATTAATATTTTTTTACTTAATACTCAGTTTAGGTGAACCAACGTTTAATACGCCAGCCAGCGGCAACCTTACAGTGTCTCGTAGATTTAGTGCCTCGTACAGGCAAAGGCTTTCTAATAGCTTCGCCTAAATCGGAGCACTTGCGCAAGCAGAGATGGGGTTGTTCATTGTGACGGGGCCCGCCATTTGCGAGCGTGTTTTGTCGGCGTTCTACTTTGATCAAGCCGATCGCTGGCTGCAGAGGTGTGGGTACTCCCCCTTTTTTTGTTCCTTCCACCTACCTCTTGGAAATGAGTGTGGCGGCGGAAGACTACTTTTCTGGTGGATATGAATATTGCGGATGGACACTGTGCACACCGGCCCGGTGGGTGATATGTAGGTAGAGACCTGAAAAATTCGCGTTTTCTTTAAGGCGCAAGCTAGAATTCCAACAAGTGTAAGTTTGTGACACTTTCGCAACTGGCCCTTGACTTATTTGACATCTCCTGGAAGTCTCTGAGCCAATAATGTAAATGTAACTAATACATACATATATCACTTTAACAGCAAGCAGCTAATGAGCATCTGCTGTCTGCTTCAGTTCACATATATTCTTGCATGCTAGCCTACAAGTCAATGGATCTACGAATTTTTCCAGTTTCTATAAGTATAATGTAGCGTTTATCTGGTAAGGGGGACTATTTATGATGTATGGGGATGGGTTTAACTTGGGGTTTAAAAACTAAAATTTTATTATGGCCTCTTTACAGCCTTGTATCTTCTATTTTGACTTTGAAGTGCTATTATGGGAAAACTGGCTTAGTTAAATTTTTTGTAAGAGAGAAGTTTATTTCTAAGTAACTTCTACAAAACTAACATTTATTCTTACAAATATAAAATTACTATTTTCCCAAATTGAACACCCTTAAGGAAATTAACACGCGAAAGTCGTTTAAGAAATTTTTCATTGCGAAGAATTTGGTTTGTCGATGAAAAGAGTATAAAATTTAGAAGTTCACATACATGCATTTGTAGTTTATTATGGGGAACTCCTAGTAAGGCACATTAATTAGCAAAAAAAAATTAGTTAAAAGACTAAGTGTTTAAAAATTGCCCTGTAGTTTCTGAGATGGATATTATCGTTGCACAAAAAACTGCTTTAGCTTTGTTAGAAGACTGAAATAATTTATTCAATGCGGTTGATGTTATAAAAGTGCAATATAATGCTTCCGAAAAGTGTGTCATATTTCAACTAAGTATATTTGTAGCACGTATATTAGTTTTAAGTACTTTTAACGTATAGCAGTTCCACTCAACAATCAGTTCGAAGGTATTCTTAAGTTTATTATATGTTAGAAAATCACAGCACAGTATAAATAACGCTATCACAAGTGACATAATAAGTTTTCTCATTACTGTCGTCGTACACGTGCTCAGAGCGTACAGGAATATAACAAAGCCACTTTGATTCGAGTCATTGGTTTGTATTACAACTTGTAATGTTTGAAACACTGAAATTTGTTTTGAAAACAATTTATATATTTAGAAACTTCAAACGTGTCTATCCGAGGCTCTACGTTAGATAGTAACTAACTCTATCAGAAGCGTCATAATTAAACCTTTTAATCGTTCCAGTTCAATGCACGTACAAGCGTGTAAACAAAGCCATGTGGATTTCGAGACACTGCTTTAAAAACCGGCTTAGGTTTTATAAAATACTGTATGTTTTATGGGTATGTTTTGTATATATCTAGAAAGCATACAGAATGTCCATTAACCACCACGCATATCCTAGGATAAATTGGAGACAAAAATGTTAATGGCAAAATGTTTATGATGACATTTTATATGTACAATGTGGCAACGTAGCACTGTAGGTAGTCCCCTCTTGCGCTCCACAATATTACTTATCTTTCTACTGCTGTTTTGACCTGCATATTATGGGCGCAGTTTAAAATCCCGAACAGTTGTAACACGATTCGACGTTTACTTACCGTAACATACATAAAATAATATCTGAATGTGGAGCGCATGAGGGGAACTTCTCCGTGCAAAGTTGCCATATTGCGAACTTAAAATGTCGTCGTGAGACATTTTGCCACTTACATTTTCGTCTTCCGTTTAGCCCTGGATGCACGTGGTGTGTTTGTTATAGGCAGGGACAGGAAATTTTGCGAATTCAATGACTCGCATGCTAGAATCTATTAGGCTATGCACACTCAAGCCCCGTATATTCGTTAATTGTTCCTCTGAATAGCAACTAACGGACAAATGGTCAGTGCTTGAATATGTATACGATAGTTGATTCTAACCTGCATGTCATTGAATTCGCCACATTTTATGTCCCTAGTTATATGGTTGTTTCGGGATATCCTTTATATTTATAAATGGTAAATGTGAAGTCACTTACGTGTCGATTTCCACACGGACTATAACGTATGGCGTAATAAATTTCAGTGTACAGGGAGTTAAATATCCACCTAGTCCAACACCATAACAAGCCAAAGAAAATAAAATCGAGCACGATAAACACCACATTGCATCGCCTACGCTACAACTTATAAATTAGAGACGGGGAAAATTCGCGGGTTAATTTACCTGTAGGCTAGCCTCCAAGGATTATGTTCGCTCAAGCAAACAGTGGCTGTTTTTTAGTTGCTCGTGACACAGTGAGATGGGCCTGCTTCTAGTTACATTTTTATTATTGGCTCAGTGACATACGCGGGGTGTCAAATAAGTAACGAACCAATTAAGAAAGCGACACGAACTTATAGTTGATGGAATTCTAGCTTGTGCCTAAAAGAAAACGCGAATATTTCAGGTTACTACTTATAATATTTCGTGATCATTGTAAAAACAAATGTTCAGGAACATACTTTTGGAGATACGATGAAAGTTGCGGTTTTTCGTCTATGCCAGTGTACGCCCAGTACTTCCCTGTGTCGGGAATACACAGCAGTTTTATTCGACAAGCCTCGAGGGAAATCTGGACTGAGTAATAAATGCATCACAACAGAGAGACCGAATCGCGTTTCAAACAGGTCAAACGGGGGAGCGATTTATCACAAAGGCAGCGGCCGATGAAGTAATGGCACACGAGATCTGTCAATACACCAAATGAACTCCAGGAAATTTTTCTGTCGACCCTCCCCCTACTCCGCGGTTCACACTCCGGCAACCTCGATGTATTGCAATACGTCGCAGTTACAGATCACAGGCCAACTTTATCTGAAACCAGATAATAATTACATATTTCACGCAGCGTTTGCCATTTACCCTTCATGGTAAAGTCAGAACTCATTAGGACTCCTCAACAGATCTCTGGTCAGAATCAAACATATACATTTACACAATTACAAACATTATGAAAAGAGATGGTGGTTTGTCGTGGGAATACTTGATTATTTTCTAGGTTTCAACGCACGTTCAGCTTACCAGGAGATAACTGGCTTTAGCTTGTACGTGGAGTTGTCCTATTTAACTGAGCCAATAAGAATCCCACTATTGAAATATCTGATGCCTGTTATTGGTCGACATGCAGCTACGTTGTGTCTGACGCACATCACCTAATCATATATGTTTAGAGGCAATGTTTTTGGTGAAAAGAATTATGCAACATTTTGTTTCAGTGCCTCACGTGCACATCAGCAGCTCTGCTTCATGGTCAGTGATTGGTTTTTTTAACTCTCAACATATTTGGGATCTACCCGCAAATCGCAGGCGAGTGGTGTCACAGTGACATTATTCCTATTGGCACAGTCTAATATTTGACGCCTCTACACTAATGCACGCTGCCAATTACTACGTACCAGAGCTGCAGATGTGAGCGTGAGGCATTGAAACAAAATGTTGCATTATTCTTTTCACCGAAAATCATTGCCTTTATATATGTTGAAAGAAACTACAGCGTTTTCAAGGCTATGTTGGTACAAAACATTTTCGCGATATACCAACATCTCTAATTATGAACATTATTAAAGATGATGGTATATCGCAAAAAGGTTTGTGCCTTGAAAACACTGTAATTTCTTGTAACACATATGATTGGGTGATATATACTGGAACAACGTAGCTGTCTGCCGACCAATAACAGACATTTAACATTACAAATGCGGGATTCTTATTGGCTCAGTCAAACAGGGTAACAGTTCTACGTGCAAGTGAAAGACAGTAATCTTTCCATAAATTGAATGTACGTTGAAACCCAACAGTCAAGTATTGAGCTGAGTTTTACCACCTACACAAAAATAACTAATTTAGGCCTACAAATCTGGGCCAAGAGTCAGAATAAGTAGGACCCAGAAACCCAATGAACAGGCAGCCAACTCACACGTGGACCTGGTTCCGACTGCTGCGCAAATTTTCCACAAATAGTTTAGAGCAAAAAGGGCCGAGACTCATAATTCTTTACTATTTATTATTCGAAAGTGTGGTCGCAGGACCACAAATTAACATTAAAAAAGGAGGTGAAGACAGATAATACTCAACAGAAAGTTCAGTAATAAGTATGCATACTGACCAATTTTAAAAATTCGTTAGAAAAAACACAAATGCTGGCTGTCAACACACACACACACACACACATATATATTTATATATACATATGAAATCTCTGTAACAAGTAACAACTTTAACTTGATACGACATGCGTATTAAATTCTTTAAAACATCACACCTATTAACAAAGAAGAAAAAATATTTACGTTGTTAAAATATTTAGTTAAGTTACTTGAGAAAGTTTAGTTTGATAGCTTAAAACAACTGGCAGACTGGCGCGTTCCGAATACTTTAGATAGGTTAAAATACACTTACCTGTTACATATTTTAATAAAAATTTCATAACATTATGTATTTAAAATATTAGTCAAAATTATTATATACTATTTTAATATTAAAACATTTTCTATGTTGTTAAGTAAAAAAAAAAAAAAAAGATCTCAGCGTGGTCTAAACATGCTACATGGTGACGATGGGCAAATGGAAGAGAAAAAAAAATTAAGGATTTCCTGATATTCAGACGTGAGCGTCACTCAGATTCTCGGAGGGCATCATACCTGGAGGTACAGCTGAGGAGAAGACTAGGCCATCACGTCTGCATACAACTAATTATAGGCGGTTCGGAATAAAGTGAGCACTCGAAAAAGCCCTGCTAAAGATCTATTTCCAGCCAATTCGTATCTTTCCGCGTGTAACGGCTAACTACGGGAAAAGTCTAACATCCCGGACATGTCACTTTATGTTTGCGCGTGTAAGATAAATTGTTCAGTCGATATGTACCTGCATAGTTTGATAAAAAATAAAGTTAATTAATTATATAAAATACAATTATTTAGCTGTCGGTTGAATTTGTTTCAGTATTGTTGTATTTAAATACGAATAAACACGGAACTATGTTGTGTTATTTCGCTGCCAACCATACAAGCAGCAAGGCAAATATAGTTAATGGTGAATTATATGCAGTAACGGTTAGTGATATTTTTCAAAGGTTAAATTTTTAGTGTTCACTTTATTCCGAACGACCTATAGTTCACATTAAGGTTACAACATTGCCACATCAAGGCCCGCATCGTGGACCGCTGTACAAACTATAAAAATAGCGTGAGGAGAGAGAAAAATGTAACGCCAATAGAACACCGAACGATAGAAACACAATAAAAACTCACCCTAAGGTGGATTCAACTAAGATTTCGAATAATATTTCCATCCCTTGTTGCGTAAATTTAAGTGTGAAGATTTAAACATTTATATCTCTTAATGTTCAATATCAGTTAAATACTACAAAATTGTAACTTTAAAACTTTTATAAATTTATTTTCATGTTATAACTGCCTTACCCACGTTCTAAGGTAGCACTCTACAAGTTTGTATTCTTTGTGTTTTTCTGCACTACACTAGGTGGCAGCTGTGAACACATTTGAGAACTGTACAAGAAAACATCCATGTTCGTTGGATATGTTAAACATTTTGTGCTATTTGTTGTGCTGAAAATTCTAGTAATGTTGTTTTATTAAATTATAAATGCATTACTAGCAGTATTACTGATTAATAAAATTAATTTTAAAAATTTTAATTTTATAACATTTTCATGAGAAATGCCAGAACAGATAGAAAAACACATCTAGGTTGTCACATTTAGTAGAGATGAATCGTAAGCGCACTGAGATCGATAGTATCGACAGCAGTTGAACTCGTTTGCTGCAGGTGTGTGTGTGTTTGAAATCGACAAATTCCGAAAAGCAGCGACTGTCTTCTGTTCGCTTCGCTTCCACGTTTCTGTCAACATTCGTGCGGTTTTTCACTGCAGTCTTCATTCCAAGTGGGCGTGTTCTGGCAATGTTCCCGTCTGTAAAGAAGCAATGTTTTCTGGGCTATGTTCATATTTTTCTGCTCCGTGTAGTCCGTAGAAGTATTTGTTTGTGCGGGCTAGTTAGCTTCGCCCGGACCTTGAGTGATTTTGCATGTTAAGGGCGCGGTAAACCGCAATTTTCTTCATCATTATTTTATTTTGTATTTGTACCAGAATTTTTTTTTCTTATTTTAGACACAAAATGTGAATAAATTTGACTCTAATGAAATTTTTTTATATATCATAGTTTACGCATAATGGCTTGTTAAAGTCATATTTTGCATGTTTCCGTTTTAACGACTACACTATAACCAACTGATATATCAAACTAAAAAAAAAATCACAGTGGATAAAGACATTGCAGGCTACAATAACATGCTCATAAAATTAAAGAACAAAAATTATTTGTATTTAAAAAAAAATATTGAATTTTTTAAATTTTTATTTTCGCTTTCAGCATTTTTTTTATCCAAATAATTTTTATTCTTTAATTTTATGAGCATGTCATTGTTGCCTGCAGTGTCTTTATCCACTTTGATTTTTTTTTAGTTTGTTATATCAGTTGGTTTTAGTGTAGTCGTTGAAACGGAAACATGCAAAATATGACATTAACAAGCCATTACGCGGAAACTATGAGAGATAAAAAAATTTCATAAGAGCCAAATTTAGTCACATTTTGTGTCTAAAATAAGAAAAAAAAATATCTGGTACAAATAAAAAATTTAAAAAAAAGTTGACGAAAATTGCGGTAGACCGCGCCCTTAGCTCAGACGCGATGTAACTATTTAGGCGATCTTGATATGTGCATCAAATGCCACATCGCCACAGCGTGCCAAGCGTTGAAATAGCGTGCAAGACACTTGTCCGTATAATATCACTGGTGTTCCACGTGCATTCGGTTAGTACATTTTAAAAATACGACAATCTCAAAAAGGCCGTTTTTTTTCGGTGACGAAGGATTTGGAAACAGTGCTATTCCAGCCAGTAGCTACTGTGTTTTGTTTCGTCTTATCGTTTTGTTGTTTCTTATTTTTTCTGTTTGAGTCTGATATATTTTGTGTTTTGTTTCGTCTCATCGTTGTATCGTTTTCTTTTTTTTTTTCTGTTCGTGTCTGATTTCCACTGTTTTTTTTGTTTCGTCTCATCGTTGCGTTGCTTGGTTTTTTTATTTTATTATTTTCTTAATTATCTGTAATTCCTTGTTTTATTTGATCCGATTCCATTTTTTGGAAATGTATGTATCCCGTTGACTAAAGCATACTATGCTTATTTATGTTTTTTCCATATTTGTTAGTTTTATTTGACAGTCATTTATATCGCAATGGAGTATGTCTAAGCAACTAAATCCAGACATGCATTCATATTGCACAGTTCTTTCAAAGATAACTTTTTACACTATAGAAACAACGCAAATACGTCTGGTCATGATTTTTCTAATAATTTTATTTATGTAGCGAAATTTTCATCTCAGCGCATAAATCACATTTCGTGAGAAACCGATATTGGGAAAGGTGGATGAGCCACAACAAATAAAGTTTATTTTTATTTTTAACCCTATCTATGCATATGCCAGGACTTCCAGGAAACCTGAGCCCTTAAGGCGGCTGCCTGGTGAAGGGCGTGTTCGTGTGTGTGAAGCGAATGCCTATGAGGCACTACGAGTGATGTCTGTCGGCGCATGTATTATGATGTCGCTTCTACGTGATAATTCGTAAGCGTGCTCACCCTGCTCCCGCCTTAACGTATTGCTGCGGGACCAAAGTGGCGACCCTATCAGTTTATTACCCGCGACACTGGAGCAAAGCAGCTATGTATCTTAATTTCAAACGAATCCTGTACATATACTTTAAAAAACAACATTTTCGAAAAACCGATTGCAGTTAAATATCAGATCTCTAAAACAATGTTTCCAATGTGCGTGGTGCCTTAAAAATCATTTTAACAAGTATTTTTAAGAGTGTTTTCTTTTCGTAGATAAGCATTGTTGACGCACGTTTGCTGGTCTCTAAGAAAAAACCTACCTACCAACACGCTCCATGCAGTTTGAGCGCCAGCCAGACGGCCCCTTTAAATGTCATAACAGGCAGCTTTTTCACATTTGCTGAAAAAACTCACAACCTAAGTAACGGAATCGTTGGAAAAAATTCAAGACTAGGAGCAGTCATACCTTTCAAAACTCTACGTATGTTTTTTTTTTTTTTTTTTTTTTTTTACAAAATATTACGTCGTTCATTTGCGAAATAAAATTGTTTCGATTGATTTTGGCTTATATTCACAACAAAATTAGCGATACTTTAGGTGTAAAAGTCTGGGAAACTGAGGTTAATTTGTGCCAAAAAATTTATTTAAAAACGAAATATTTGTGTCAAAACAGTGTAGATATTCTTCGATACGAAAATTATGTTGGTTTAAAAGAATAGTTTAAAAATCGCTACAAAATTATAGGCCGTGTCTTTAATGTTGCAGTGGGATTTATAAGAGCTTTTTTGTGACTTGAAAGTTCAGAAGGGAGGAACTATAAGGGAGACAATGTACGAGCGATGCGTGTGGAACTGCCTCAACGTATTTTACTATCGAACACGTTTTCAAACTTTCTGCTGATCCTTCTCTACTACGGAACTTAGACACGGCGTCCTTACATTTTTTGTTTAAAGTATGTAGTGAAATTAAAACCACCGTTATGTCAGATATTTTCATACATCCTGTTAGTTTACTTTAAACGTACGGTCTGAAAATGCCCTTTCAGGCTACAATGTAAGGCTTCCAAAAGAGCGGTTTGACTTTCCGTCTTTTACTTAGATTCTCGTTAACAGCTTTGTCATTATAGACGAAACACTAGCCTGGACTGAAAAAAAAAAAAAAAAAACTGGGAAATAATTAGCTATGGTGTTTGGTCAGCGAAATTTCGGAAATCTTTCGAAAACCGAAATCCGGATGCCTGAGCGATTATCGTACTCAAAAAAGTAAAAATATATACAATCCATAAATGCAAATAACGCATGTGGACAATCAACATAATTTTTTTTACCGAAATGGGAAGAAAGTCGTAACGTAATGGAAACAAAAAAAGTAGAGTTGCAAGGACAAAACATGGTGCATGAAACTGGTTTGGCCTTTTTTAAATAAACACTTAAATTTAAAATTGTCTAAAACATTTATTTATTTTATGTGTAGTTTTACGATTGGTGCCGAGGTTGTAAATATTATATATACTTTTAAGTACAGTGTTTAAAACATTTAAAATAAAAATAATAATAATTAAATTTATAGATACTTATTTAAATTAATAATATTAATTTTGGTGATGATGCTTTGTATCTAGCCTCGTGATCCCTAAAATGACTTATTCGTTCTCATTAAGAAAACATTGCGGTCATATGATTTTGTGTGAAATTTTTTATTTTTTTTTTGTATTTTAAAAAATTTTTCGAAATTTTCGACCTTCTGTGACCTTAAGGTAAAGGTAAACGTCACAGAAATCCATAATGGCGGCCAGGGGACGTGACGTCATCTAAGATGGCGGATAGAAACACACAACACCACCTTCGGTCTCCTGCACCAGAATCGGCCAAAACATACTCTCTACATATTATTATTTAAGTTCACAATTTCCAAAAAATTTAAACGCCGTCCATATGCAGATTTGCCCCATTCTTAATTTTGTTTTGTTTCATAAGTATTTACTTTGGCATTTTGACGTTTATCGTCTGATAACTCCCGATTACGCAGATATCGAGCAAAGATAGCACGAAGTCCTATGGCTGATAAGTTCGGTTCATTTTCTGAACGGGAGTAGGCTTCATTTGGATTACACAGCACAAGTTAAATATTAACCCTTCCCTCGCTACCCAAGTGACTTTTCGTAAACGCCTGAATAATAATATTACTTGTTGGAAGAGAACTCCTGTAGTGAAAAGTGTCGTAGGCTACGTAACTAAGACAAATCGGCGCTATTAATATTTTGCGATACATACAACTTTAATTCATTGTTGTTTAATTCTCTCCATAGAGCAAATATATTTATTGTTGCTAATTCTTTGGAATATT
The DNA here is from genome assembly GCA_003012365.1 of Medauroidea extradentata. NCBI lineage: Eukaryota > Metazoa > Arthropoda > Insecta > Phasmatodea > Phasmatidae > Medauroidea > Medauroidea extradentata. The sequence continues at coordinate 78,276 of PNEQ01002306.1, read as the reverse complement.
AAATTAAATATTTTTGTTCTATAAGTATAAAAATATTTAAAAAAAACTAAACAAATGTGAATTGCGTGTATGGCTGGATTCCCAAGGTAAATTACATCAACATTTATGAAGTCAAAAAGTTTTATACTATCAAATATTTCAATTTAATTAAATATTTCAGTATCATAAATTATTATATATATATTTTTTAATTTTCCCCTGTTTGTCACCAGATAAAATTATACAAACGTTATAAGTAATGAATTCCATATATGTCAGTATATTACAAACACAGGCAATTTTATTCAACAGTTTAGGTACATACGGAATAATTGTTATTCAATTATGTTTTATAGGGAGAAGTATAAATTTACCTGGCATAGCCAAGATTTTGCTGCCTAAAAAATTTTAACATGAAATCTAATTTCGACTGCCTATAAACACAGTTGATAAAGTACATAGGCCCTACACCTGACTATAAAATATCGAGTTGACACAAATTGAATTGTAGTTGGAAAAAATAGAGCAAGTTTTAGGCCGCGAAAACATTAGTGTTTGTGCTTTCTTAACATAAATTTTTCGTTCGGCATGTCATTTTACGAAATTATTAGGAATAAAAATAACACAATCAATGAGTAATTATTTGATTCTGGTTAAAATATATATTGAAATCCAAAAAATAATAATAATAGTATGGCCTAACATTATTATTTAGTCTTAATGATACATACAAGCACAAGTTTTGCTTGAAGCCTTAGCAGCACAATAAAGAAATATTTCCAACAATTTGTTTGCCTTCAATCAGTTTTCCGTGTATGGCTATTTTGATTTTGAGTTTTGCAACAAAACATAAAATATTTCTCTATTGGCAAACCCCTTTATGAAATTCAATGAAACTTCTCTATATTTCAAATTCCAGCGCAAGACATAAGCATTGTTTTATAACACAATTATGAAAATGTTTTCCAAAATTATACATAAACATGCTTATAAATACCATATAATTAAAACAATTTCTTCTTTTATACACTTTATCTTCTCTAAAACTTCATAAGATATCACCAAATTTATGATCAGGTAACTCGGGGGAAGATGCCCGTCATATGCGTTTGTTACGTTTAGTTGATTACTATCTAACCCGGCTTTAAAACAATTGTAGTTTATTACTGACTAACACACATGTCCAACGAAAATTATACCCTGTCGTAATACTTTTTGTACAATAAATTCAAACATTATGGCTATAAATTAGCTTAGATGTTGCATCTTCCCCCGAGTTACCTTATACTGAATACGTGAAAATATATTTGAACATCTCCCATTCTCTTAATATAATTACATTTTAATAAAAACATCGTGTAGGTTAAACCGATAACATACCGTGTCATACGTTAAGGGGTCGGTTCACTGAACATTTTAATGGTTTTAAATTTTTTCTATTTGTACCGCATTTTGTTTGTTTTGTTGACATATATTGTGACAATTTTTTACATTAACAAACATTTTTAGATTTCATAATTTTTATATTATACCAAATTAAAGTAAAAAATTGCAAAATAATTAATTATGAATTAAAAGAAAACCAACTCACTTACAGAAATGAAATAAATCCACACTGAACAACAGTGCCATGGACTATGAAATTACATGTATAGAAACCACGTTCATATATATAATTTTTTTTTAATTTGATTTTTTTAAATACAAAAATGTCAATGCAGTTTGTAAGTTGTTGTGTTATAGTTCATTGCACTGTACTTCAGTGTGCATGTTTTTAGTAAGTTGGTTTCCTCTATTGAATAAAACCATTTTTTTTTTTTCAAATTTTGACTTCACTATGTTATAATACAAAACCTATGAAAGCTAATAAATTTTCGTTTCAGAAAAAAATAGTCACAATATTTACCTACAGAACGAACCATATCTCGTAAATGTAAAAAATTATCTTCAAACAATCAAAATTTTCAGTTAACCACCCCGTTAAGGGTTTCCAAACGCGATAAAGTCATAATTTTATATTAATATGAAATAGTGTTAGTTTTATAGACGATACTTATGTGTGCAGTTTCATCTTACGAAACTATTTTAGCTTGCATAGTTTTCTGTATTTGTGTATTCTGTATTGAATGTATTTGCATCTTTACACTATCTTAAGCGCAAGAAAAACTTTCTTCCAGTAGAGACAAAAAACTAATTGCACAGTCACTTATTTTCCCTATCATTGATTACCGCGATGTTGTGTACAGTGATGTAACATGTGAACTAGTTGCAAGGCTACAGTGATTACAAAACACCTGTGTACGTTATATATTTAACTAGAAACCTCGAGACCATATCAGCCAGTATTACAAAAATCTCAAGTGGCTCAAACTGGAAGAAAGACGCAGGTTGCATTCACAGTTCTTACTTAAGAAGACTCTTACAACCAGAAGTCCTAAATATCTTCTTAACAGATTCCAGTCACTTAGTGCAAATCATAATCACCACACACGTTCCGGCGAAACATTGTTACTCATGGTACCCAAATATAAAACAAAATTTTTCCCCCAATCTGTAATAATGTCTGGGGCTCGGTTTTGGAACGATTTGCCAAGTAAACTAAAGACATGCTCAAACCTAAGCAGTTTCAAACGCTGTTTAAAAACATATTAGTTACAAACTAAATATCTCGTGGAGTAAAGATGTGGTAGAACTATGTATTTGTGCTAGTATTCATTACGTATTTTTTTCATGTGGTTAGAATTTAAAAATAGTTCAAAATTTAAATCTTATTATACATACAGTTTCTTAACCAGTTTGTATATGAATATACATACTTATATCACTTGACATTATAATTTCTTATCAACAATAATTTTATTGTATACAGTAATGCTGTTATTCAGATGCACATTAACTCCCGCAAGATTAGACTACAGCTATATTGTTATACATGAATATTGAATATTAAGATAACATACACTATATTTGTATCTTTTTTAAAGACCTAATGGCGTATTCATAGTGTTACTACAAATATTTAACTTTATTATATATACACACACTTACGGTATTCATTCATATGTAAAATCAGTTAAAAATTTTTGGTGCATCTAGCAAAATTAATAAATAATGTGTCTATATTAATTTTGTATTTAAGTGTTTACTGTAGTTATAGTTTAATTTTTGTTCGTCACACACGTATGATTTTAATAATATAAGACGTGCTTAAGTGTAAGAGAAGGCGTAAGCCTTAACTTCGCCACAAACAAAGCCATTAAATAAATAAATAATCGTGCGTCAAAGTCAAAATATGCATGTTCTGCTGTCATGCAAATAATGAAAACCACTTGACTTATGTACGAGAAATAATTCACAGTGAAACAACATACTATAGACTACGTAATAAAACATTTGAAAAAATCGCACGAACTGTTTTTGAATTTTTAAAAAATGTCTTAATTTGCCACTTTTTCCTGTAGTTTAGTGATATATTTTAAAATTCAAAGTATTACGTTGTGCGTATTTTAATGTTTTATTGCATAGCTCATGGGATGAAAGTTCACCGTCATTTCTTCTCTTTAAGTAGGTCTGTTGGTGTTCACTATTTGCATGGCAGCGTAACAAGCAAATTTTGACTTTGACACCCCGTTATGAAAAAACTATGAGAGTTGAAATTGTTTCGTGAGAGTAAAATGTACTCGCAAGTATCGTCTACAAATCTAACAATGCTTCATAAAAATATAAAATTATGATTTTATCGCACTAGAACACCCTTATGGAGGCCGTCTGCCGAAGCCTCCTAGCGGTATGCAGAGCTTCGGCCGTTTCAAGATTATTCGAAAACTACTCATCAAACATTTTTCTGCTTAGGAAATGCATTATAAAAAATTTTATACCCGTGTAACCCACTTAAAAGTCTTCACTACTAACTAAAGTGTACTTTCTGAAAGGCGAAAACGGCAGAAATGAATCTTTTCGCGATCTTTTTCATGCGTGTTCATCTTGCTGCAGAATTTTTAAGAGGCATGGGTGGGCACAATACAACTTTATGTTTAATAATAAGCTATAAAGTGACAGGCTCGGAGTTGAAAGTCTCATAAAGGCGCGTTAGAGACGAAAAGACTTCACGCCAGTTCCTGTAACTTGCGCCTAGAGGCTAGGGAGAGACAGTTCAAAGTATTTTTACAGTACGATTTATAAATATGGTCAACGATATAAGTTTTAGTATTTCATTTTCGAAAGGGAAGAGTTGAGTTTTTCACATTATTATTTAAAATTGTCCTTTTTGAAAAACAAATTATTTATTCCATACTTAATCGTTTCTGCTGAGATATTTTTCTATCCAATGTTGTGTAAAACATTTACATTGTCAAGAGATGTACTTAGGATCAACTAACATAGATAACATGTTACAAGATACTTTCGAAGCTCAGTCCCGTCTGAATTAAGTTATTAGCGGAATGTCGATCCCCAGCGAAGTACTCGAAAGCGCAAAATATTTTCTCCCAGACAACAACCTTAACATCGTGACAAACCACATTGAGGGCTTCACAAAATTGGGAAGGATCTATACAACGAGTGAGTCAGAGATTCTGGTCATCGCTCAACATCAAGGTCATCATGTTTTAGACATCTCTGTCGCTTGTGGCAGGTTCTGCCCTCCTGTACCTGATCTCTAAGGCTTAACAGGAGACAACTTACAGATCTTAATACCGGGGGGATGCCACCCACCCCGGGCCAGCCATTGATTACCAGAACCCACCCATTAGAACTGGTGAAGATATTGTAGTTGAATACCACTATCAGAGGGAGATACGCTCCTTCCAATCGCGGTTGTGGGTAGTGAAAACCCACTCACCTAGCAACAGAATACCTTCAGGTTTACTGGAGGTATCTACCTTGCTGAAGGCGAGGCTATCCTCCTCTACGAAACCGCTTCGTGGGCGAGTCCAGTAAGACGGACCAGACCATGACCCAGGGCGAACCCTAAGTCTACTCCCTAATGAGGGGTGACATGTGGTGAGTATGGAGCAGCGCCGGAATGAAAGGGCTGGGGAAACGAGAGATCTCTGAGAAAACCCGCCGACCAACGGCATCGCCCGGCGGAAAGCCGGGAATCGAACCAGGATCGCCTTGATAGGGGCGGAATAGTCTGATCATTCTGCCACCGCGACCCCTCTGTACAGCGAGTTCACTTTGTTGTCATTCGAGAGATTACATGTATAGTTTCCGCAGTAAGTGCTAATGTATCACATACAAATTCTCAAATTAAATGTTTAGCATATTTCTCGTTGTGAAGTTTAAAAACTTAGGCTTACAAAGTGGGGTGGAAAATAATTATACATTAGCAACCAAACAATTTGACTTTGCCGACATATATTGTTATTCTCAACTAAATACTCCAGCCAGTGGCAGAGCAATGCTGCCGTACACGAACCATAGCCTGGAGGCGGGGTAATGTATTGCACTACCCTCCCTTGTTCGTTAACCAACCAGACATGACCTCGGGTGAGTGAGATGTCGCGCAAACACAGACGGCAGATCCGCTTTGCTCAGTAAATAACCGGCTTACTGTGAGCAACACGCCTGATATCAGCATTATTCCTCGCTGCAGGTATGTCCGCTCTTCGACCAGAGGAGCTTAGCTCGGTTTTAGTCCATCGACCGTTCGACATAACTCCGCTAATGTACTGCTAGATGTGCGATTATATAAGAACTACGCTCACTGAAATAAAAATTGGCTACATTTAATTTTACTTCCCTGTAAATGCCCGTAGGAACACGAAAATGCAGACGAAAAGTCAAGGGAATTTATATACTAAGCGTACGGAATTTAGATGCGAACATATGAAAATACCTACAAATAATTCTTCGAAATATAACAAACGTGATGCAGGTGTGTGCGTATGAAATCGACAAATTCCGACAAAGTTCAACCGAAGACCATAAAACTTGGCACCTGTTTATTTTATTATGGATAGTGGTTTTGTATAATACATTTTACTTTAATTCGCCAACTTAAGGCCTCGCTCTTTAGTTTTGCAGAGGTTTTAAACAAAAAATGTTAACGCAAATTAAAACATATATCAAAAATTCATTCTTACAATTCAAACACTTGTAAATCATCGTTTGCATCTGAATTATTTCTGCTGCAATTCCCCAAATGCATAATTGGATTTTTGCCCCTGAAAATGAAACATATTTTGTTGTCAAAATAAGCCAAAGTAAAGATTTTTTTCGTGGGAAACGGCACATATATTTAAAAAATGCTCTGGCAAAATTGTGTATAGAATGACTGTACACAGTCTCAATATTTTATTTTCAAAATATTTCACTTATTTGCATTGTTTGAAATAAATGAAAGACCATGACATTAAAAGAGATACCCATTAAATAAGTAGGGGAAAAAAATTTGGTTTGTTCACCCATGAAAATTTTGTGGAAATAAAATATTTTTGGTCGTGTGGTAGATGGTGCAAATTGGTGAACCAAAAAATTCATGAAAGTGACATTCAAATGCATGCCGTGTACAGCTAGTGATATATGTGTGTAAATGTATATATATCACGTATGTATACACACGTACATATACAGTACGTATGTATGTGTGTATGTATGAGCACAATAAACTTTCTCCGACACCTTTTGGTCGATTACCATGGCTCTTACAGGGGTCGCAGTGGTCGAGGGGTCAGACATCTCCCCTCTCACCTAGGCGATCCGGGTTTGATTCCCGGCCGGACCCCGGATATTCGCATCTGGGAATCGTGCCGGACGACGGTCGGCAGGTTTTCTCGGGGATCTAACGTTTTCCCCGCCCATTCATTCCGGCGCTGCTCCATACTCACATCATGTCACCCTCTCACCAGCGCCGAAGACCTCGATGTTAAGGCTGTTCGAGTGCGATAGTCATGGTTTTATATTAAATGAAATATTGTTAGTTTTGTGGACTATACTTGCGAGTACAGTTTCCTCTAACGAAACAATATTAACTCGCATAGTTTTCTCATAACGGTGCGTCAAAGTCAAAATTTGCATTTTCTGCTACCATGCAAATAATAAAACTAATTGACCTGAGTATGTGAAATATTTCACTGTGAAATAATATACCACGAGCTACGCAATAAAACATTTTTAAAATATCCCGTGAACAATTTTTTGTATTAAAAAAAATACTGCTGAAGTTTCAACTTTTTTCCTGTACATTTGCGATTTTTTTAAAAAAATTCAAAATATTACGTTATGATATTTTAAATACTTTATTGCATAGCTCATTGGATGTAATATCACAGTGAATTATTTTATTAAAGTAGGTAAGTTGGTTTTCACTATTTGCATGGTAGCAGAACATGCAAATTTTGACTTTGACGCACCGTTATGAGAAAACTATGAAAGCTAAAATTGTTTCGTAAGAGGAAACTGTACTCACGAGTTCCGTTTATGAAACTAACGCTATTTCATAAAGATATATAAACATGATTTTATCGCACTTGATCACCCTTAAGCGCTGACCATTATCTCTTCACTCACTCACCATTGAACACAGCACATGTACGTACTTTTTTCAGGAAATTGTTTTTCTTGCTACTAATTTTACTCTAATTTGCCAATACAACTTATATATCGTATAGCCATGCGAGGTGGCGCAACGGCAACAAGTTCCTCACATTCAGGAAGACCCGGGTTTCATCCCCGGCTCGAGCCGTTCTGATTTAATTTTCCATGGTTTCCCGAAGTGGCCGGAGTTTTGAATGTGGCGACGCTGTATCGGAGGCTTACTGTCGGTCGCTCATTGGCTGCCCTAGTCAGTGTAGACGTGTACACGCCACTAAAGCTGCATCTATACACGTTACAGAGACTAGGGCGGGCAAGAAGTGACAAGCAGACGGCCCCCGATGCAGTGTTGCCGCATTCAATACTCCGGCCTTCTACTAAAGACGGCCATGGTTGAAGGCATCGGGAAACAGAGATTCATGAGTAGGAGGCCAACAGATAACTAAGCTGTATATAAACTGCCTTTGGATATTACTTCCTTCATTTTAAATGCATTGATTGAACACATGTCGGTTTTTTATATAACTTTGCCTAGAAAGAAGTGGTGCGGCAAATACTTAGGTAACCCACACTTTACAAATTATGGCAGAGTTGGTTTCAAGTGATATTGAAGGAAACAATGAAGACATGCCGGGAACTTCTCCGTCATTGTGTTATCAATTGGAGGAGTATATACTAAAAGTTGGTTTCAGTTAAATTGCATTATGTGCAGTGTTGCCAGACTAACTATCACAAATCTCACAGACACAACAACAAAATTCCACCCAATTCCACGCACAGTAAATGCGCACCGAAAAATGATAATGTCCTTGTTTTAAATGCATGCCACGCTGACAACTTAACAAGACAAGTTAATACCAGTATTTTGCGGAAAATATAAGGAAGATTAGCATAACCATCTTTAGTAGAAGGCCGTAGCCTTAGATCTGGCAACCCTGGCTGGAAGAGTCATTTTAACACGTCTTTTGCCTCGCCGACGACAGTGGCTTCCTCTGATTTGTCGGTATGCAGGGCAGTGTAACTAATCAGGTACAGCCATTGCCTTTTGAGAGTTAAAAGCAGTGTTAAAATGACCCTTGTGTGCAGGGTTGCCAGATCTAAGGCCGCGGCCTTCTACTAACGACGGCTATGAGATTAGGGCTAGTTGGTTTAGTGGTAAAATCATCATATTCATGCTAAAACCTAAACTTTATCATTCAACTGTAATATGATTCGTGAATGTTTCAAGCAACATCCATAAATCTTAAACGAATACGTATTTATTTATAACTTTAGCATTCCACACAGAAATTTATTCCACTTGAACTTTCACACATGTTATGGTATTCTATACGTTTCGACAACACTGATTATGTGAACTATTCATAGATAACATACGAAAAATGTAATCTTGCTTAGTTTTGTTTGCATTAACCTCCATTATTGGACTGCACTACTCTATATAACTAAGGGTTTTTAGTAGAGACGATGGTATATCGCGAAAATGTTTTGTACCAACATACCCTTGAAAACGCTGTAGTTTCATGCAAAATATATGATTAGGTGATGTGCGTCAGACACAACGTAGCTGCATGTCGACCAATAACAGGCATCAGATATTTCAATAGTGGGATTCTTATTGGCTCAGTTAAATAGGACAACTCCACGTACAAGCGAAAGCCAGTTATCTCCTGGTTAGCTGAACGTGCGTTGAAACCCAGCAAACAGTCAAGTATTCCCGCGATAAACCACCATCTCTAGTTATTAACTAATCTTCTGTTAGGTAACAGTACTAGTCGTAAGTATTTGGCATGCATAGGTGTAATGAAATGCGTACTTGTCGCTAGTAATTTTCTCCTAATGACATCCACATAAGCTTACGTCATTGCAAAATAATTGAGAGCACACTCCGTACACAGAAATGGCAGTTAAGTTATTTACACGTAGAATTGAATGAATAACGAAATATAATTTAATCTGAAAATACTTAAGCTTTGAGCATAGTAACCGTAAATATTTGGTGACTTCAACTTAACTCTGACTGTTTCGACACTCGTATGTGTAAACTACTATTACTTCTGTTTAGTTTACGGTAGTTACTAAGATGATTACATACCTGACGCATGAACGATACTGTAGCGTGCCACGTTTATTATTTTATACTAGAACCCGCTGAACGTATTCGCGAAACAATAATATACGAAAAGAGAACACATTTTAAAAATACAGCACACTTATTACGAACGTGACTATGAGGCTCATAAAAATGGCTAAAAACGGATTTTTTAAACGGCTGTAAGTACAAAAATACCGCCCAAATTCGTGAAACCCAGCACTAGAAGAGTGCATTCGACTTTACTTCAGACTTTCCGTCTATCAAATAGTAGGGTGATCCCTTAGCGTTCACTTGAAAAAACGTACACCGAAAACATTGCACGAAAGTTTTGCGCGCAGCGAATATAGACGAAGGAGTTACCACATGTACAGTCAGTTGAACATCATCGTTCGCCTGTCTCCGCTCATCAAACGCGGAAAATGTCATCCAGTCCACAGGGCTCTTATGAGTGCGTCGTAGGTAAATAAACGCTGAAAACATTAATTGATTTCTACGCTTTTTTCGAAGCCAATATGGATAATATACTCAATGAGAATCCTAGGTAATGGTATTTACCAACTTTATGAGTAAATATTTATCCAGAATCACTAATTCGTTACGCGTGATCTCTTGCGCCGCAGTTAAATGCACGATGTTCCGGCGTCAGAGATTGTGCCTCAGAAGTTCGTAATACTGGAATCTATTTTGTTTAAAACGTTGGATAAAACTGTTGTCTAGGATTGCTATAGTTTAATTTTAGCAAAATTGCTTCAAGAAACATACAGTTATAGATTAACATTTATAGCGTTGAATTATGTACCACGCTCTCTTAAGGGTGTTCAAGTGGGAATAAAATTGTAATTTTGAATTTGAACGCAACAATGCTGGTTTTGTAGACGTTACATGTGAGTAATTTTCCTCTTTAAAAAAATAGCTCAGCCGGTTTTTCCAAAATGGCATTTTCAAAGTAAGAATTGGCGCGTTTTTAGTTCATACACCCCCTGAAAACCACCCAATATAACGAAACAAGAACATTTGCAATAGATATACATGCCATGGGCTAGGGATTTAAGTATATAAAAACCCAATACCAAATATTTTTTTTTTAAAAACAATTTCTTAAAAGTTGCAAAAAATATTAAATTTTAGAAATTAAAAAAAAAAAAAAAAAAACATTGTTACATTGTTTGAATGTGTTTTAATATACTTGAAGCCCTAGCCCGGGACATTATTTATTTTCATTATGTAAATTAGTTTTCGAGGGGTGTATAAACTTAAACAAGCAAAATTTGACTTTGAAATGTCATTATGGGAAAACTGGCTGAGTATATTTTTGATTTTGTAATTAGAAATTTTTCTACAAAATTAAGTCTATAAAACTAGCAGTGTTTTATGCAAGTGTAAAATTATAGTTTTTCCCAACTTGAACACTCTTAAACTTATTGAAATATTTGTGGAAATAAATACTTTTTTTTTTTTTTTTGCAGTTCGTAAACATTTTACATGGAAATATATTTTGTACCCCTACAAATAATTAACCAGGCAACTAAACTAAATAGCAAATAATGAATCTTTTTTTTTTTTTTTTAACAATTCCTAACATACTGTGAAAAATAATTGTAACTTAGTAAGGAAATCATGTAAGGTAATATGAAACATCTGTCTGTACACTCCAAATGAATGTCGCACGTCATTAAACTGATGTATTATTTCCAAATTCCCACAAGAACTAGTAGAATACATTTTTGTTAGTAGAGTTTTTGATGTGAAACCGAATATCCTCCGTCAGCTTTTTTAAGCTTGTCAGAAATAATTTGTACTTGTGTAAAACTGTTCGCCTTTTTTTATGTACCTTCAAAATGTTTTAAAATGTACAAGAATTCGTGGTTTCCATACAAAGATGTTTTCAAATATACCGAACTTATTAGTAAGGATTCAAAAATGGTTTTAATGTACAAACATATTTGTATGTTCACAAGCATTTCCAGTAAATTTTACAAACTGATTGGTTACCTAACAAAAGTACTCCGGAAATTGGTTTCCACATATTTTTGTTGTAGTGTAAAAGTTCAAAGTATTTTTACAGTGCGATTTATAAATACGGTCAACGATATAAGTTTTAGAATTTCATTATCCAAAGGAAAAAGTTGAGGTTTCCACATTCATATTTTAAATACGTCCTTTTTGAAAATAAAATTATTTATCCCATACTTAAATCGTTTCTGCAGATATCTTTTTGTGACACTACATCCAATGTTGTGTAATAATATTGAATTGATATTGTCAAGAGATTTACTTAGGATAAAACAACACAGATAACATATTACAAGATACTTTCGAAGCTCAGTCCCGTCTGAATTAAGTTACTGGCGGAACGTCGATCCCCACGGAGTACTCGCTGAAGGAGACTTCGCTGAAGTCGTTGAAGTGTTTATCCGAAACTTCAGTCAGGAGTTATATTTTCCCCGTCGCTCTTTTCGTGCCGGAGGCCTGGTTGGTTCTTGCTCACAGACGCGTTAAATACTTAACGAGCGATTCGGAAAAGAAGGGAAGAGGGGCGTAGGGAATCCATAAGAAGCTAATTTGTCAGATGTCTGTAATTATAAAACTCGCAACAGAAGTAGGCGACGTGGAAATACTAGTTGAGTGACGACTAAAGAAGAATCAGAACGCTCTAAAGGTGCGATGCTTAGGTTTCCCCTTCAAGTTCGTTCATTCATTGAAGATTTTCCATGCGGAAATATATGACGCATTGGAGGGAAGGGGGTCAGTTAATTACTAACTAAACAGCTTTGAAGGAGAGCATTAGAATAATTGTAGCAACCGTACGTCTGTAATAATTCGCTAATATACCACACATTTATTACGAAATACAAGAAATGAAGCCTATCTTTTCCTGTTTATCAAGAGTACTAAATAATATTTAGAAACAGGAGACAATTTTAGACGATAGTGAGGCTTCAGGTGTAGAACATATTTACAAAATCGTTTTAACCTTAACCGAATAAAGGTTTTATTGTTTGTTTTTTTTTCTCCCGAGTGAATCAACGGGATACATATTAAAGTAATGATACTCACTTAATTAATATAAGTAGTTATAAGAATCGCAAAATTCGTTAACCAAGACTGATAGTTAGTGCAACATGTTGCTAAACTCTAACCATATAATGACTCTGGAGGCTGAATCATGTACTTTTGTGGCATTGGACTGGTCTGTGGCCCTTGGAGATTCTTGTGTTGTATCATTTTCCGGCTGCAAACATATGTCATACAAACCCGTGTACTTGAAAGACAATCTACTGCTCTGCTTATCGATATGGCTATTGCTTTTTGGTGAAAATTATTGAACAGCAACTTGTTCCAGAGACTAATGTGTATATCTGCAGTTCTGTTTGATGGTCAGTGGTTGGATTATGTTATAGTCTAAAGTCTCAGCATCTTACTGTTCTAGGCGCAAATCACATACGTGCACTGTAAAACAAATTTTTAGCTCGCCTGTGTAACGAAGTGTCAAGAAATCATGCGTGGTAAAAATAAATCCCATACATCAGTGACATTGTTTCTATATATATATATATATATATATATATATATATATATATATATATATATATATATATATATATATATATATATATATATAT